>BGPR01000241.1:694104-846612 GCA_013235015.1 Araneus ventricosus
GCTTATTGGATTGCATTCACGTACACCCACAAGACAATTTTGTCACATTTGGTGTCAGAAGTGGGATATTTTTGATTTTTCCTGTGAATGCCAGGGACCGGACCTTTGACCAGATCGATGGACAAGCAATTTGAAAAGCTGTTTGCCATGATGGCAGAAATGAAGGCTGGACAGGAAGAGATGCAGGTTGCACAGGCCGGATTGGAGCAGAAAATGGAAGCTGGGCAGGAAGAGATGCGATCCGGACAAGAGAGAATGGAGAAAGGACAAGAAGAAATGAAAGGATTGATTGACGAGGTGAAGGGTGAGGTCCAGAGAAAGATTGATGAAGTAGAGGAAAAAGTTCAAATGAAGGTCGAGGACATGAAGACCGAAGTTAAAGGGAAGATTGAGGAGGTGGAGCACAAAGTTCAAGGGAAGATAAACGAGATTGAGAGGAGGCTCAGTGAACTCGAGGATAGACCATTCAGTTTCTCAGCAAGTCGAGAATTCATGCATCCCAGACCGTTTATAAAATCCTTGACATTTGACGGACAAACATCATGGACAGTCTTCAAGACTCAGTTCAACGTCGTCAGCTCTACAAATGGATGGACAGACTTTGTGAAAGCCAGTCAACTTGTGGCATCGCTCCGAGGATCAGCGGCAGAGGTTCTTCAAGGAATTCCAGCTGATAAGTTGACAGATCTAACGACCATCGAGAAGGCTTTGGAATCCAGATTTGGAGACAGCCACCTGACGCAATTTTATAGAACTGAACTAAAAACAAGAAGACAGAAACCAGGAGAAAGCCTTCAAGAATTGGCTGCCGATGTAGAACGACTCATGAGCCTGGCCTACGCCGAGTGCCCTCTGGATGTTCGGGAAAGTTTAGCAGCTCAGTACTTCGTCGACGCCATCAAAGACGAAGACACGCAACATTCCACCAGATTGATGGATGCAAAAGATCTGAAATCCTCTCTGGCGTATAGTATGAAATATGAGGCAGCAAGAAGTGTTTCCAAGACATCCAGACACGTTAGATCAATCGAGACGGAGGATCATATGAGTAGAGTAAGAGATGATAAATTTGAATTCTTCTTTAACAGGCTGGAAGAATTATTAAACAGTAGTGTTGCTGGAAAGAAGAACACTCCTCGACGAAACTCGAATGTGACTTGCTGGAAGTGCAACAAGAAGGGGCACGTGCAGAGGGAGTGCCAGGCGATTGCTTCGAACAAGGAAAACTAACGCACGGCAGTCTTGCGGGGCGAAGGCTGCCTTCTCTGAATAGAGCCCCTGAAGAAGGACCGAGAGTCTCCTCACTTAGTGGAAAGAAAAATGGACCCTACTTAGAAGGATCTATTTGCGGTATCCAGTGTTTGATGTTGGTGGATACAGGTGCAAACGTCACTCTTTTAAGAACAGACTTGGCACAAAAATTGAAGGAACAGCTTATTTACACGGCTCCTAACATTTCTTTAAAGACCGCCACTGGTGAAAAAACGGAAATACGAGGAAAACTGGATGCATCCATTGAATGTGGCTCGAGAAAATTTCATCACAGAATCTACGTAGCTGACATCACCGATCCCTGTATTCTCGGCCTGGATTTCCTTCAAAAATTCAACTTCACAGTAGATCTGGAGAAGAACGAGATACGGACAGGAGGGGAGGAAATTCCTCTGTTTTCAGCTAGTGTACAGCATTCAAAGTCGTGCTCCGTATTGGTCAAAAAGAGAACTATAATACCAGCAAGATCAGAATGTCTTATCCAGGGAATTCCCGAAGTTCCTGGACAGTTCAGATATGCTGTAACAAACTTTCATAGCCAAGTTCCCCAGAAGAGTGTTCTTGTGGCAGCCACACTGGTTGATTTGGAAAGGGAAGCCATCCCCGTTAGAGTTCTGAATTTGAATAATACACCCAAGATTCTGGACAAAGGAGCTGTTATTGCGACCTGCGAACCAGTAGTGGATATCGTCGCTCGTCCTCAAGAATTTTCTGAAGCACAACACCTTTCGTCAATTTTGGAAAGTCTTGAAATGCTGAATGAAAAACAGCGAAGAGAAGTAAGGAAGTTACTTAAAGAATTTCAGAACTTGTTTTCAACCTGTGACGCTGATGTTGGCCACTGCAATATGACACAACATAGAATTAACACAGGTGACCATCCACCAATCAAGCAATATCCAAGGCGTTTGCCTCTTTCAAGAAAAGAAGAAGCAGATCATCTAGTTAAAGACATGGTTGATAATGGGATAATTGAGGAATCATCAGGCCCTTGGGCTTCACCTATTGTGCTTGTTAAAAAGAAAGATGGATCAACACGATTCTGTGTTGATTACAGGAAACTGAACGAAATTACGAAGAAGGACAGTTATCCCCTACCACGAAAAGACGACACCTTGGATGCTTTGAATGGAAGTCAGTGGTTTACGACACTGGATTTGAAAAGTGGATACTGGCAAGTTGAGATCCGACCTGAAGATAGAGAGAAGACAGCCTTCACCACCGGACAAGGACTTTGGCAATTTAAGGTAATGCCTTTCGGACTTTGTAACACCCCAGCAACATTTGAGAGACTGATGGAGACAGTATTACGTGGACTAACGTCTGAAGCCTGCTTAGTGTATCTAGATGACATTATAATAGTAGGGCGAACATTTGAAGAACATCTAAGCAACCTTCGTAAAGTATTCCAGAGGCTACAGAAAGCCAACCTAAAGTTAAGTCCCAAGAAATGCAGGTTTTTCCAAAAGGAGGTTACTTATCTCGGACACGTTATTTCAGCAGAAGGAGTTAAAACTGATCCAGGAAAAATTAAGGCAGTAGTTGATTGGCCTCGTCCAGAGACGGTACACGATGTCAGAAGTTTCCTTGGACTGTGCACCTATTATCGTCGTTTTGTGAAAAATTTCTCCACAATAGCAAGACCTCTACATAAATTAACTGAAGCTAAATCAAATTTTAATTGGACAGAAGAATGTGAGAAATCTTTCAATAGTTTAAAGCAGGCTTTGACATCTTCTCCTATTTTGACCTACCCCCGGACTGACAAAGATTTCATTTTGGATACGGATGCTAGTAATGAAGGAATAGGAGCCGTGCTGTCCCAGAATATAGGAAACGAAGAACGTGTCATCGCTTACTTCAGCAAGAGCTTGGGTAAGCCAGAAAGAAATTATTGTGTCACACGTAAAGAATTACTGGCCATTGTTAAATCTATAGAGCATTTCCATCACTACCTCTATGGATGGAAATTTCTTCTGAGAACTGATCATGCTTCCTTAAGATGGCTTTTGAATTTTAAGAAACCTGAGGGACAGATAGCTCGCTGGATCCAAAGACTTCAGGAGTATGATTTCGAAATCCAGCATCGCAAAGGGACCTCTCACGGAAATGCAGATGCCCTTTCTCGAAGACCCTGTACAGAAAGCTGCAAACATTGCACGAATGCCGAGAAAAAGTTCGGAATGGAGATAGATATTTCCGTGAAAGTTTTAACAACGACATCTGTAGATCCCTGGTCTTCATGTGAGATCCAAAAGGCACAGCTAGAAGATCCTAATATTAAACCAATTTTGGAGAAGAAACTATATTCGGCTGATCGACCATCTTGGCAAGAAATCGCTCCAGAGAGTCCCGCAACGAAACCATACTGGGCTCTTTGGGACTTCCTTACATCTTAAGGACGGTGTTCTATACCGTAGGTGGGAGAGTGATAATGGAAGCTCCTGTCGATGGCAACTAATTCTGCCAAAGAGTAGAATTCCAGAAGTTCTGCGAGAGACTCATGACAGCGCAAGTGGAGGGCATTTTGGCGTCATGAAAACTTTAAGCAAAACACGAGAGCGATTTTATTGGGATCGACTTCGTACTGACGTTGAAAATTGGTGTAGAGAATGCCACGCTTGCGGAGCCCGAAAAGGACCTAAAACAAGGACTAAAGGTCGCTTGCAACGCTATAATGTGGGTGCACCATTCGAAAGAATGGCTTTGGATATCCTAGGACCTTTTCCAGTAACAACAAAAGGCAATCGATATGTCCTAGTGTTAATGGACTATTTTACAAAGTGGCCTGAAGCAATTCCCATTCCAGACCAGGAAGCCTCAACTGTAGCTGAAGAACTCGTACGAAGCTGGATTTCATGTTATGGCGTGCCTATGATATTGCATTCGGATCAAGGTACAAATTTTAATTCTGCCCTCTTTACTGAGCTTTGCAAACTTTTGGGAATTTTGAAAACCCGGACAACTGCGTTGCATCCCGAGTCAGATGGCATGGTCGAGAGATTTAATCGAACGATTTTAAATAATCTGTCTTTATTTGTTTCGAGGAACCAGGCAGATTGGGATACGCATTTGCCACTCTTCCTCTTGGCCTATAGGAGTGCGGAACACGAGGTGACCGGATTGACTCCAGCGGAAATGCTGTTTGGTCGAACGCTACGTTTGCCCTGTGATATTCTCTTTGGACGACCGAGTGAAACGCCTTCCTCGCCGATTGAGTACATGAAAAATTTGGAGGCACGTTTGGAAAGCATACATGCGTTTGCCAGAGAGCGAATTAAACTGGCCAGTGAACGAATGAAAACTCGTTACGACACCAGAGCAACAGACCACCATTTTAAGGAGGGAGATCTAGTTTGGATGTATAACCCGAAGCGACGAAGAGGCCTGAGTCCCAAGTTACAACAGAACTGGGAAGGACCATATACTGTTGTTAAGAAACTGAACGATGTTGTCTACAGAGTACAGAAGTCGCCCAGCGCCAAGCCAAAAGTCATCCACATAAATCGGCTAGCTCCATACAGGGCCACCGATCATAGTTCTAAGTAATGAGACTGCCGGGACGTGCAGTCTTTGAAGAGGGGAGCAATGTTACAAAGCTATAAAGTCGTTTCCCTGAGATGCTAGACTTCGCGACAAATTTGGCGAACTTAGCGACAAATTTGGCGAAAAAGGGAATTTTCTAGAAGGACCTCAAACTTTCCACCTATTTCTACTGCTTTCATGAACTTTCTAGAGATTACGTCACTTCCTACATAATGATGTCACTTCCTGTTGAAAAGTATAAAGGCAAGCTCTCAAGCCAAGAAGAGTCAGTTGGATTTTGAGCAGCAAGCAAGCTGGTGAGCTAATAAGAAACCTTTGAGCGCTGTATTGAGATTTAATGATAATCTCTGTTGTGAATTCTTACTAGTGCTGTGTAATATTTGTGCTACGTTTCTTTTCCTAGAATATTTGTAAAATAAAGAGCTTTATTTTTTTAGTCCTGCTTATTGGATTGCATTCACGTACACCCACAAGACAATTTTGTCACAGTATGTACCAGATACCTTAAGCTAATATGCAGCAACAACAGCGTTTTTGAAATATTATTTGACTGATAACATTTTTACTGTTAATTAGCAATAAATACATATTAGACAGTTTGATAATTATAAGGTATAACAAAATGTTTGCTTCATCTAAAAATTTACATTAATTACAGCAATTTTAAAACTACCTTTTAAAATTTTCTTTACCAAAAAATAAAGACAGGAGATATTTCAGACAACTGGAAATAACTCAAGGATAAATATAGGAAACCGTGAAATCTGTAAGGATTGAAAATCACAGCTGTATAAGAGCTATGCTAAATGAGAAATTGCTGCAAAAATTAAGCCTTAGCCAAAAAAATTAAGCACCTTTGTACATCGACCCACGTATTTTCTAAGCATATGATGATTCCTGTTTTATAATAATGCATAGTTTTTATTGAAAATTTAAAAATATATTTTTTTAAATTTTAACATTTATTTCCGTATTTGCACATGGTCTTCTATTGTAAAATAAAGGATGTATTTTTGATTTTACCAAAAAATTAAAAATGATAATTCAAATTGTCATTACCAAAAATTAAATCAACTTTTATAAAATTAACAATAAAAATCTGTTACCTTTTTCAACATTTTTTAAAATTAACAAATTACCAGTTAATTTCCCCTTCGCGATAATCATTCCAGTATTTCAATATATGGCGCTACCCATTGTTGAAGTAAGAGGGAGCATAAAAAAGGTCATTAATAGTCCAGTCAATGAAGGGTTTGAAAAAAAAAACATTAAATCATATAGTTTTGAAAATTGGTACACATGTTCGTGAGGGACTCCTGATGAACATACGAAAGTCCCTGGCCCTGAGTGATTTAAAGAATTAAAGAGCGTAAAATTCCCTACAAAAATATGCTTTTATTTTTCTTCTAGCTTTAATGATTTCCGAGGTAATGGGTCTCAAAGTTTGCTGCCATCTTGGATTTCATATCCCTTTTTAAAGTGTTTCTTAATATCTCGTAAACTATTCGATTTGAAAATTTGTTGTAATCAGAAAATTAATGAGCATAAATTCCCTACAAATACATACCTTTTTGTTTTTTCTATCTCTAATAGTTTCCGAGGTAAGGGGTCACAAAGTTTGCCGCTATCTTGGATGTTATCCTCCTTTTCTCATGAATATCTCGAAAATTATTTAGTTTTCATATCGCACATGATACAACAAATTAAAGAATGTTAATTCCCTACAAAAGAGTGCTTTTATTTTTGTTCCAGCTTGAATAGCTACCGAAATAATGGCTTCAAATTTTGCTACCATCTTTGGATTTTATCCCCCTTTTTAAGTTTTTCTTAAATATCTCAGCTATTAAAACTAAAGCTATCAACTATCAAAACTAAAAGAAAATTAAAAGCATGTATTTGTAGGGAATTTTACAATCATTAGTTTGTTGTACTACATGTAACTGAAAAGTTTTTGAGAAATTCAATAAGACCCAAAAAGGGGGATGAAATTGAAGATGGCGGCAAACTTTGAGATCTATTATATCTCAGAAACTATTATAGGTAGAAAAGTAATAAATGCATGTATTCGTAGGGAATTTCACACTCTTTAATTTGTTAAATCAATTGTATTTTTAAAACTGAATAGTTTTCGAGATATTAAAGAAAAACTTTTTAAAAAGGGGAAAAATCCAAGATGGCAACTCGCAATCCAAGATGGTGGCGCGAACCGCATCCCTAGGACTAGGGACTTTTAGTATGTTCAATAGAAGCCTCTCACGAACATGTGTACCAATTTTCAAAACTATACGATTAAATGGGTTTTTTTTCACAACCCTTCGTTGACTGGACTATCAATTAAGATTTTATTACAAATCCATCCACTTTCAGACGAGTTATCTCAAAAACTATTAAAGAAGTTAATATTAGACGTAAAATAAAAGCATGCATATGTAGGGAATTGTAGGCTCTTTAATTTTTTTAAAGCAAATATGATTTGGAAATTGAATAGTTTTAGAAATATTCAAGAAAAATTAAAAAAGGGGGATGGAATCCAAGATGGCAGCAAACTTTGAGACCCATTATCTCAGAAACTATAAATGCTACAAGAAAAATAAAAGCATATATTCATAAGGAATTCGAAGCTTTTTAATTTGTTAAATCAATTGTAATTTGAAAACTGAAGAGTTATCGAGATATTCAAGAAAAACTGAAAAAGGGGGTCGAAATCCAATATGGTGGCGTGAGCCCCCCCAGGTCCGGGGACTTTTAAAGTATGTTCATTAGGAGTCCCTCACAAACATGTGTACCAATTTTCAAAACTATATTATTTAATGTTTTTTTCATTTCAGTTTGGGCCTCCGTTGACTGGACCATAAGCATTATCTTAACATGTATCTATCTCACCCAGGATTCTTCCCCAAATTCTTCCCTTTCATCGGTTTTCTTTCTAGATACATCCGGTAAACAAAGCTTTATGACTATGCTTTCGATATCGTATTCAGCGTCTGGGGAAACAAAAAAAAAATGTTCTCTTTGCACTTCTCGAGAAAAGTAAGCACTTTTTAAGGACCTTTTTCTTCAAAATTAAGCACTTTTAAGGTGCTTAAAAATGGTTTTCAAATTTAAGCACTTCTCATGACTCTACACACCCTGTAAGCAAGCAATTGGTATGTATTAAGTTGGATAAGCTTATAATAATAATAAATTAATTATTACTCTGTAAGCAGCCAAATACCACGAAGATCTCCATCAATATGATCTAAAATAACGGGACGACAATGTTCGGCAGCTTTCTGAAGAGCGCCTTCCTACAAAGAACAAATAATACAATTATTAAAAATTTTTTTAAAAAACACACATTTATTAGTGTACCAAAAAGAAGATTTTTTAAAATTTTAATTACTTTCTACTTCTAAGTGTTTAATTTACAATTCATTAATTTTAATATTATGGCATCTTGTAATCAATTTTTCTCAAATTCCATACCAGGTGGTACCATATGTACAGGATAAAAAAAATATTAAATTAATTTATTAAGTGATAATTATGTTTTGAAAATATTCAAATAGTGTACGGCCATCCTGAACATACATGTGTAAAAAATTTGAAAACTATAGCATATCAAGAAGTGAGTGAAAATTTGAATACAAAATTCCATCTTTACAAGCCAAGTTAAATAAAAGTGTCTAAAAATACACTTCAGAATTTTTGCAGCTAAAAAAATCTTTAAACAATACTGATGACTGGATGTTTTTTCACGACCCTCTGTTTCAGAACGAATTAATATAATAAACAGGATGCAATTTCTCCTTGATTAAAATTCCAAATGAGAAAAAAAAAAAAAAAATGGAATTCCACAAAGACATGGGTGATTTTAATTAATGAATGGTTAAAATATCAGAATATTAAACAATGATTAACATACCGAATTCAGGAACATAATTATAGACAGTTTTTATTTATATTTGCTTTGAAATTTGAATTTACAAAGCAATAATAATAGAGAAATAGTAAGACCTCCAAGGGTCTGAGACAAGTGAATGTCCAGAGTGAACAATTGGAACCTTTGACTAAAGAAATACATGATGAAAAGAAAATAATTTAAAAAATGTATCTACATGAATGTAATGACACAGCTTATAAAAATACTAATGATTGGCATTAACATTTATATTAACAAAATTATTATTTTATCTCAGAATAGCAATTTTTATTTAGATTAGAGGTGCAAATTATTCCCCTGAATCAGGTGAAAGCATGTTTAAGAAATAGCTCTGGCTTTTTTTGATATACTATTTTTGACTAATTCTACAGTAATAACTACTGAAATTGCTTTTAAACATAATGCACATTAGAATATCAAATCAAATAAATTGTAAATAAAAATTGGATTCCACTTTCATCCAAGCATAGGCATGACAAGTGTTCTCTGCATCACTAGCTTCAAGCCATTTCAGCTCTTAATTGGTTGCCTGGCATTTTTATAGACACCACCGACTTTCTACCCAGAAAACATCACATTGTACATACCCAGTGTAAAGAAGTAAGTAATCATTTTGAATGCTATCATGTAACGAACACTAAATTAGTTGTTCAAAAATGGATTAATATTAAAATTTTAGAATTACTTTGCAAAATATAAACAAATTCAATGCTTTATTAAAAAATACAATTGATAAATTAAAATTATTAAAAAAAAAACCAAATTTATTTTCATAATCTTCATACTTGAAGGAGGGTGCCTTTTTTCTCTCTTTGGTATGGAAAAGATACCCTTACATCCCACTGATTTATACACAGATACCTCCATTTTTAAAATGGAGATTAGATGCATATTTTATTCATAGGAAATACTTTTTGATAGCATTAAATTATTTCACAAGTCCTAAAGGTCCATCTAATGCAATTTTTGGAAACTTACTATATCCAATAACTATTTCAGTTCAATACATACATATGCTATTTTGCCTGCAAAGTTTGATTTTGAAGATACCAAGATTTTAAAATTATTAATTTATAAAAACTTTCAAGTTTTTAAAAAATGATTAACAACCAATCAAGATAAAATATCACATTCTTTGTTGAAATAATAGAGAATAAAAGAGAGAGAATAATAGAGAATAGAGATATAAAAGAATTTGTCAATAAAATTCATTTCATAAGCAAACAGCATTTCATGGCTAACAAATAAAATTTTATCCCTTCCCATAAAATGAATAAATTCCACCCTTAAATTAAAAAAACTATGCAGAATATTTTAATAAAGTGGTACCAAATATTTCAAATAATTCTTCTAAAATAGGTACTTATCACTTTTACTTTTTATGTAGCCCTAAAATGAATATAACCAACATTCCACAGAGTAATAGATGAATTGAAACTTTCACAGGTGATTTAATTTATTCATATTTCATTTATTTAAATATGAATAAAATGCTTTTATTTTATAAGATATATTGTTTTGCTATTTCATATTATTTCTAGTAGATCTTTTATTTGCATTAATACATATCAATAATCAGGAACATTTGGTTGCTAATAAATAGATAGCTGAAATAGATAAACTACAGAAGGCTGAAATTTATTAGTAAATCAGAAAAACAAAGTTCAATACATTGCAATGTGTTATGGTTTTACATATTTACTTACTCGAACAGCAAAAAAATCTTGAATACTGCTGGAATGCTGCGGTCTTATAGATGATGATCGACGATTGCCAGCTGCTCCATCTATTTCAGTATTGCCATTGGGATCGTCTAAAAAATATAACTCTGAAATTAACAAAAAGTGCACACAAATAAAAGTAGTGTGATTAAAAGAGAAGCAAATGACTAATATGAACTATATAGGAGCTAAATTATTACTTCTTTGGCCATTGGAAATGGAAGTGAACAATGCACTTATATCACAAAAATAAGTGCATTGTTCACTGAAAACAGACATATAAACTAACACTTTTGTGCTCTTCAAACCAAAAAGAAAATAGAACTAATATTTCAAAAATCAAAAGTTAATTAAAATTTCAGTTAATTTGAAATTAAGTAGGAATTTAATGCTTATGTACAGTTTTTTATCAATAACTTTTGAAAGAGCTATAGCATGAGAACACTCTTTATACCATCTTAAAATGCAAAAAAATTATTCTTCCAACAATATTAGTATAAGTTCTGTAGAATATTTAGTAAAATTTTTTACAATTTTTTGTAAGAATAGTGTACTGTTCGCAACAATGCAGTCCATAAATTAATACTTCCTTTGCCTACAAGGAGTGAAGTGCTGTTTCTTCCTCTCAGTGTTGAATAGGGAAAGAGACACAGAGAGAGAGGTGAGGGTCTTACTCTCCTGCTGGGTCTCACAATTTTATCTCTTGACTTTGTCTTTTGAAGTGTATTGATGAATTTGAAATCATTTAAAAGTTCCTTATATTTTCTTCCTTTAACAAATTACTAGGTTTTAAAAAGTCATTCTTATAAGCATTAAGTTCAATCTTTGGTAAAAGTAAAGTTTATGGTGCACAGCCATTCCTCCCCACTTAGGATCGCCAACTTTTTGTCGCCAAGAGCGATGTGAGAACATTTGTTTTGCGTGCGCAGTGAGCATTTTATTGTTGCCTTGTGCATGATCTCAAGTGGGTTCCCAGCAAAATTTTAAAACAAACAAAAAAACATAGCGGCTTCACTTTCAGCAAAGCAGGAAAATAGTAGCTTCACTTTTTCATTGAATGTTAGGAATCTAGGGTTTTTTTTTTAAATTCCAAAAATGAGAATTTACACTTGCAATGCCTTGTGTTCCGGGCTAATTTTTTAAACAAAAAAAAAAAAAAAAAAAAAAAAAAAAAAAAAAAAAACAGATTACATTTAAAAAAAATGGGAAAAAAAAAAATTAAATTTTTCAATAAAATTTTGGAAATAAGTTTTAAAAAAAAAAAAAAAAAAAATCCCAAAACGAGAATTTCAATTCCAAACAAAGTTTTATTCAAATTCGAAGAAATCTACCAATGAAATCGAAGTTAGCACATACCTGACCAATAAATCACAACGCTGAAGTGCGAAATAAAAATATAATGATTCCTGAGAGAACAAGACACGAACATTCCTGCGCAACCAAACAAATGTTCCGACATTGCCAATCCATTTTCTGCTTGGTGGCAAGGAATTGGCGAGCTAAAGCGGAGAGAAAGGGCTGTGCACCGTAAACTTTACTTTAACCCAACCTTTTATAAAAAATAATGATTTTCTTTGGTTTATTCTTATAATATTATTTCAAATTGAAGTTATTTTCAGACATGACACAGGCTTGGAACAAAAAAAGCTGAACTTCACAAATACGGAATCGTGTCAAACGTAAATACCGAGAAGTAAAGTAAGTATTATTAATTGAACAATAAATGAATAAATTTAAACAAAAAGTGTTTGAGATATTAAAAATATTGTAGAATTATTATTTAAAAGAAAATTAATGAATGAAAAATGAATTACGTAAAAAGTTTTTTTGTTTTAAATAAAAACTATAGTAAAAATTATCTCTCTGAAAAATATGGCGATGTAAAAACTTTTTTTGACTATACATAATTATTAAGACTTTTGTTTCTCATTTTTTGAGCTAACAGTGCAAATTTTCTTTTATGCTTCGGTCTGCTATTTTTCTCCATTTTCCAAATTTTGTTCTCTTTCTTTCGTTAGGGGGTTTTTCTTTATTTTTTTTCTCATTGCTATTTTCTTACTATCAAGTTCCTCTTAGTACCATCTGCCTGATGACCTTAAATTTTTGCACATGTTACTATTAATAGCATCACGCAAAAAATCTTTTTTTCTAAAATATTCAACAGCAGACTGCTCTTTGCTCATCATTTTGTATTTAACACTCTAAAATGAAGAATATGTTTCAATATACATTCTTCCTGATCTATCAAATCGGACATTATTTTGAATGTGCACAAGGCGCGCAGTTTTTGTTTGTGCGCTATTCAAGACTTTTGTGTTCGTAACCCCCCCTCCCCCCAAAGCATTACTAAAAATTTAACACAGATTTACATCGATCCCAAGACTGACAAAATTTGATGCCGAAAACGCTGAAATTCGCTTTTCCGCACTAATGTGTTATGTCTGCGTTGATAGCCAAACGTTAGGGAACGAAAACTAACAAAAATGAAATTGAAATAACTAACAAAAACGAAAAAAAGAATGTTATAAAGAACGCGAAAATAAAATGGCTTCCTTCACGGAGAGATAGCTATCTTTTTCTTTTTTTTTTTTCTCACGAAATTCGGATCGGTCGAAATTCGTGGATGATTTTCTTTCACCCAATAAAAATTTGGAATGAATTCCGATTGGATGAAATGAAAGACGATTGGACGAAACGAGAAAGAAAAGAATACAAACTTTTTCAGGCATTCCTCCCAATGCTAAACTTCGACCCCAAGGCGCGGCAAAACGCCGATACATAACTTTCGACAGGAATACTCAATATCATATGAATTCGGAAACTCTTTCGCCTTAGAGCCATTCGCACAGTTTTTACATGCCGCATAGTTTTTGTTTGCGTGACATCCCCCCCCCCAACATATTAACAAAAATTTTAATGCAGATTTGCATCGATCCCAAGAATGATTAAATTCGATGCCGAAAAAGCGGAAATCCGCGTTTCCGCGGAAATGTGTCATGTCTGTATTTTACAACTTGAAGGGATGTAACGAATATTTGGCAACTATTCGGAATTCGGCCCTTTTGCTGAATATATTCTGGATAATAACCTTTTTAAAATATGCTTTTAAATACACATTTAGCAGAGAATATTGCAGAATTACATTTCAGTACATTTATTATCAAAAATAATCCTAACATTACCTCAATTTTAAGTTGCATAGTGCATAGGTGTATTTAATAAAGTTATATATAATTTATCATTGCAAAGCCTGAAATTATGATGCAAGAACAATAATTTTTCAGCATTTTTAGGAGGAAGTCTGTTCAGTTTGGTTTCATACACATATAATAACAACTAAGGATGTTACAAAGATTCATTATTAGGTCTATTTGGCCCTTTCACAAATATTAGGTCTGGCTGAATGCCTAAACAGATATTTGGCAGAATACATTTGGGATAAAATATTTTTAAAAATGTTGTTTTAAATATATTTCATAAAGAATATTGCAGAATTGCATTCCAGTACATTTATTATTATATAAAAATGTAATATTTATCCAATTTTAAGTTGTACAGTACACAAGTGTATTTAATAAGGTATGCCATTTATAGAAGTCTGTGCCTTATGGTTTCATATATATATTACCAGTCTCAAAAATGAATGGCCACTGCATAATGCTTGCAGGTGGTGAAAGATATGATATTTTACCAAAGATATTTTCTTGCTAAATTTGTGAACCTTGGAAATCTTTCCGCATTTTTTCCCCACTAATTAAGTGGACACTCCATCCTACCTATTAGTTCTTTATCAAAATATGAATTTACTTCTAATAATTTTAATTTATCCATTCAATTTTCTTTTGTGTTTGTCATTGTCATGTTCTGCAATGATGACTCTTTTAGCAATCTCAAAATGATTAAAGTTTCTCATTTCTTATTATTGGAATTAAGATATTTAAAATATTGCAAATATACATAAAGGTATTAAAACATTTTTTTAAATATACAAATAATAAAAAAATTAATTTTATTTAATATTGATTTTTTTTTCATTTAAAATGTGAAAAATATTTCATTTACAATCAAAAGTGAAATGTTTTAAAAATCTGGTATTCGGCCGCCGAATATTCTGTATTTGGCCGAATATTCAGCCAAATCACTATTCTTTACATCCCTAGTTACAAGTCATTTTTGCAACAATAAAATTTTTGATGCAACTCTAATTGGCAGTCATAGTTTAAGAAGCCATGCTTTAGAAAGATTCATTAAATCAGAGTATAATTACAGAATAAGAAACAAATATTTAATAATCTAATAAAAAAGAAATTCACTTTTAATTTTATAAGGCTATTCAAGACTTATCTTCTAAAAATAATCTTCAAAAGGTCTTTACAATTCTTTGTCAGGCTCACTATGCTATAGGAATAATCTTAATGAAACTTATATGATTCTCTTCTGTTGCACTCATAAAAGCATACAGTAAATCACAGGTGAAAGTAATACTCTTTAAGGTTTTTAAAATAAATATAATTATTCAACAAAACAGCAATATTTTTATTTTATTTTCCATGAGATCAATGGATTTTGGTTTATAAAAATCACCGGCAGATCTTTAAAATATTTATTAAGACATTTTTAATAGAATCTAATAACACACTTACAAGGGTAGGGCACGACTTGGAAAATTCAGTTTGGGATGAGACTTAGGTATATTAATAGCATACCTTTAGGGTGTTCATCCATTAAAATGCTAAAGCATAATAGCCAGACGATTGGGAGAGAATGACGCTCACCTTTGGCATTAGTTTATATACCAGTAAGTTCTCACCGTTGTCGAAAAGCGACTAGCATAGTCAGTATAGTACTAGCATGCAAACCTTTTGCCCAGGGTTTGATCCCGCCTCCATTTTCTTTTTTGAAAATATTTTTTTAAAAATTAATATTTAATTAAATTAAAAATTTATTATTTATATGATATATGAATCACAATCAAAATTTAATTTTTAAACAGTTAAATAATCATAAAAACAACTTTAATAATGTTAAATAATAAGTATAATTACTATTATTATTATACGTCATCAAAATTTTTGAATCAGTTAGGCACATGGTTTTTAATTTTTTTTTTCAGTACTACAGGCCTATCATCTATGTGCCAAAATAAGAAACATTCAAAAACAGAAAATAAAATAAATAACAGGGGATGGTTCATTGTACTCCAGTCTCCCCCAATACAAAATATGTATTAAACTGTTTGAAAAATATTAGTTATTTTACAAATTTCAATCTAGCATTAATGATATAAACAATAAAAATTTTTAATGTATTACTCTTTTTTTTTCTTGCCTTCTCAATTAAATTTAATTTCACATTCTTATTTTTTCTAAGAAATCCTAATTTACGATATAAATTTTAGTTTTTGTAAATACAATCAACATGCAGAATAATTTATTTCATATTTGATGATTTAAAAACACTTTATCAATGAGCAAACTGTTATTTCTGATAAGTGAAAAACATCTGCACTAAACTGCAAACCCGATCTAAAACAGACTCAAGCATGAAATCTCGAAGAACTCATTAATTGCCTAGTCACATTCCAACAGGTATTTTTTAAATAATTGCATTTGTTTCCCATCCTAACAAAGAAGTGAGAAAGACTTGAAAAAAATGAAGAAGGCGAAGAGAAGATACAATATGTTATTTGCCAGATGCTCATATTTCACTTTAATATTCAAAATTATAAGAGATAAGGAGAATTGTTAATATTAGATATAAAGAAATTTAATAAAAGACAGACACATTTCACATTATATTCTTAATGTTATAAAAAAAAATTCAACATTTTAAAGTCTTGTAATAAAAACAAAGTCATTCAGATTTCGTTTTTAAAATTAATTTCATCTATCCAAGACACTAGTTTTTATATTCCAGATATGACAAGATAAGTATTTAAAACATAACTGCTTAGTTTTAAAATTCAAGGCTTTAAAATGCACACTGATTACTAAACATAAATTTAAAATTTATTTGATACCCATCTTATTTGAATTATAACAAGGTAGGTAAAAATTATACAAACCTATTTCATCATTTTGTTCATATTCATATAATAAAAGATAATGAAAACTTTTCTTTTGTTCAGTAACCATTAGACATTTAACTAATTTTATGCCCCTTTTTATTTAATTATTTTTTATGCTTTTCACATTAATAATCTAAACGTATCATTGAATATAAAACAATGCATTTATATATTGGATAAATAGGAAACTACTGTTACATCTATTTGAAATCAAAGCGCCAATGTTTCTAATTGTTTTCTTCTTCTTTCATGTGCATATGAATTTTGAAGGTTCTTATTCCTTTTGTAAAGAATGCTTGAAAAGTTCTGCAGTTTCTTCATTTTCACTACTCAAAACTCCACAAATTTCTTCATCAGAATATAATCTAAAATGTTCACTATATTTTGTAAGTACGTCAAGAAGTCTTCTTAGACTTATTACACTTTTTTAAAAAACTTATTCTATTAAGGAAATTTGAAAAATCTTCTTCAGTTAAAACTAGCAAGACTGAAAGTATTAATAATCACATAGAACATGAGAGCCAACAAAAGTCCCTCCAAAAAATAAAAATAGCTTTATAGAATATTTATTTTTAAAGATCACTAAAAGATATTGAAAGGATCCTACTAGAAAATAAATGAATGAAATCTTCAAGAAAATCAATAGGATAATTAAGGTTATCGTAGTCAATCCTATACCACTTAAACAGATTTTTTTAAAAATTAGTATGATTAATTTCTTTTTTATCTAAACTCAATTTTCATTTGTTTTTGCCCATGAGTATTCAGAATTCAATTTTTCTCTACAAAAGCTATAAAAATTACATTTCTACTAATTTCATCTTATAAGAGAAATCTGGCAATAGAATACTTCCTATCTCTCTTTTCACAAAATAATATAAAATACCAACATCAATACAGAAATTAAAGGAAGTAAAAGAAATCCCATATTTGAACTTATAAAATATATAAAAAATGACAATTGACTATGTGTGCACATATTATTCATAAAAATTGCCCCTACAATCAACCAGATGGCAACTCAATAACAAAAAATGACAACTGACTATGCGTGCACATATTATTCATAAAAATAACCCGTAAAATCAACCAGATGGCAATTCAATGACAGAGAAAAACTTCAGTTGTAAAATTATATCATTATGTACATAGGAAGCGACCTCGCCCAAAACGGCGTACATAACATACGGCGTAGAATAAAATAAAACCAGATCCTAACAGCTTATATTCAAAAGCATTTCATTAAACAACTAAGCTTACAAAGCCAATAATGTAAAATTTTATAATCCCTCGAAGTAAGCAAATACTTTTAAGAAATCATTTTACCACAAGCACTAGCCGCAATAGATTCAGGGGGAGATGTTTCTTGTGACAGAGAAAGCGTAGCACCGCGGAATTCAGCTTCGTTGCAATCTTCAAGGCGATCAAAATCACTACTAGGAGAACTTCCAGATATATTTTGATTTTTCTCACTTAATCCAATGTCTTTACAATCTTTAGAGTTAGCCATATCAATATTAAACTACTCGGTCATAAATGCAACCGAAACCGTTTAACATTTATTTTGACAACAATAGTTGTGAGATGCCAGTTTCTCTACCGTAACCTTTTCATAACAATAATTCTGATTCTGAGTCATCATTAAACAAAATTATCAGTGAATATTACCTTTGTATCAATTTGATTTTTCATAAATTAGACGAGAGAAATACATAAAGATTTTTCACTATGTGCTTCATATCTTAGGGGGGAAAAAAGTTAATCCAAAACGTAAAAAAAATGTTAGTTAAACGCAAATGTCAATTAATATGCTCACAGACAATAAAAACAGAAATTTAAACTGATTTCATTATTTATATGTCTAAAAAATTATGAATTCTTGATAAAAGATTGAGTTGAAAATCCTGTTGTTGGATAAAAAACAAAACAAAAAGAAACGAGCAAGAATTTTTTAACAACTCATCTCAGCAAATGTAAATAAAATAGGTGGCTGACTGTAAATTGCGGTAGTTGGTATTTTTTTATTTTTAAATTAAAATGCGGAATTTCAGTTAACTTCAAAACAAGTGCATGAATTAATTTTCATTCATTAAATATTTGACTTTTTTGGAAATGTAGGTGTATTGATTATACATGAAGAATTTAATAAGTTACTACAGCGTGTAGATAGCTCATAATGTATTCAAAAAGGTTTATCAAGTACTTTCAAATGAGCTTTGACCTGCATATATGAGCTTACTATTGTTTCATCTATACATAGAAAAGTATGTACTTTATTTTAAGATATATTTTGCATTTCAAAGTGTTTCAGCGACTGCATTCTGCGAAAAATTATGAAGAATTGCAACTGAGATATTGAAATTAAAACTCTTCTCTTAAAATTCTACTTAAGTTTCAGTTTTGAAACATCCGATTTAATAATATTTTATCTAATCTTATTACATACTTTGTCCACCATATTCTGCATGACTATTGCATAAATAAAATTCAATTTGTTTCTTGTAGGCTTGGATTTTACTGCACAGAGATTATTATATACTGTCATATACATGGTTATTTTTGTTCATTTTATCATTCTGGGTCATTCAAATTTATATCAGTAGTTATTTTAAAAACATTTGAGTGGATATAATTTCTTCGATTTTTATGTTTTATTTAAAATAATTACTCCAAAGTTAAATCTAAAATGGGCATAAGAAAAATGTGTGTCCTAGATTATTGAATTTAATTGAAATAATGATATATTGTTTAATAAATCTGCACAATTTTATGTAAATGGAATGCTGTTTTATGATTTCAGTGCAGTTGAGAAGTGTAAGCATAAACTCAATAACTTTTATAATAATAAATAACTTATATATTGCTAAAAAATTTGACTTGCCGGGATTGGTCGTATACTTCTAATGGACTGCAATTCTAAGTGAGTTTTTTTCTTTTAATTCCAAATGAATTAGCTGCAATTCTTTCAACAAATTTTATTTGATTTGATGCATTCCAAATAAAGATATCCAAATGACTATTGTATTAAATTCTCTAAGCCAATGAACTAAATCTGTTTTAAACATGAGAACAACCACTAAGCAGAGAAGAAACTAAAAGAATAGGTTCATTGCAGGCATCAACATACATATGTAAACCAAATATCAGAATTATATAAGAAGTAGATTTTTTAGAGTGACGGATGCTATCTTAGTTTATCATATCAGTAGGGACTTGTCTCCATTAGGGATGTAACGAATAGTGATTTGGCCGAATACCAAATATTCGGCCAAATTTCAGACCGAATATTTGGCGGCCGAATACCAAATTTTTAAAACCAATTCACTTTTGGTTGAAAATGAAATATTTGTCAAATTTTAAAAGAGAAAAAAATTAAGATTAAATAAAATTGATTTTTTATTATTTGTATATTTGAAAAAATGTTAAAGCTTTTATGTATATTTACAATATTTTAAATACCTTAAATCCAATAATAAGAGATAAGATCTCTTCATTTTGGGATTGCTTCAAAGAAATAAAAGTCATCATTGTTTGCATGACAATGACTAACACAGAAGAAATTTAAATGGATAAATTAAAATTAGTAGAAGTAAATTACTATTTTGTTAAATAACTTCTAATAGATAGGATAGAGTGTCCACTTAATGGGTGGGGAAAAAATTCAGAAAAATTTCCAAGATTCCCAAATTTGTCAAGAAAATATGTGCAAGTTTTACATAGGGACCGTTTATTTTCTGTAGTTGGCATATGAAACCATATGGAACAGACTTCTATAAAGGATATGCAACATCATTAAATACACCTTATGTATTCTGCAACTTAAAATTGGATAAATATTTTTTTTTTATAATAATGTTCCGAAATGCAATTCTGCAATATTCTTTATTAAATATATTTTAAACAATATTTTTCTAAAATTATTTTATCCTGAATTTATTCTGACCATTATCTGTGAACTTTTGGCCAGAGTGAATATTTGGGGAAGGGCCGAATAGGTCTAATACTGAATATTCGTTATATCCCTAATTGGTATTATATGTGTATGAAACCAAATGGAACTGACTTACCTCCTGAAAAAATTATTGTTCTTGCTTCATAATTTTATGTTTTGCAATGATAAATTCTGTGTAACTTTATTAAATATACCTATTCACTGTGCAACTGATATGTAATTATGCAATATTCTTTCTTAAATGTGTATTTAAAAGCACATTTAAAAAAATTATTAGCCTGAATATATTCGGCAAAAGAGCTGAATACTGAATAGTTGCTGAATATTCATTACATTCCTAGACTCCACATATAATGTAAATTAATTCTTTAAATACTATAGATAGGATAAATCAATTCCAAACTAAATTTGTACCGAGATTCTGACTTCTTTCTTTATAAATTCTTGGATCAGGTTGGCAGCTTGCATTATTTCATTTCAAAGTTTGGATGAAAACTGGTTAGTGGCATATTTTAATTTTTAAAAATGACTTTATTCTATACATTAAGTTTCAAATCATTATATTAATAAATTTTTCCAGGTATCTTTATCATTTGCTGCAACTTATGATTTTTCAGATTTATTTTATCTTTCCTTATCTCATTTTATAAGGGATTAAAGGTAAAACTTTAAAGTATCCACTTGCTCCTCACCAATTTTTTTGACGCAATTTCATTTTCTGTCGCCAAATTCTGTTTTGGATGCGCAATGCCTTCAGCATTTCAAGCGTGTACTGGGCAATTTTTTTTAACTTAAAAAAATATCAGCTGCTTCGCTTTCTGCAAAGCGGGACACAAGTAGCTTCGCTTATTCATTGAGAAGTGAAAACACAGAATAACATACACAGTTTTGAACCTAAAGTGAATGAAAATGTTCAAAAGTGAGAAAAGTGTAGTTAAAACTTCACATACCTATTTTAATTGCTCAATTGCTGTTTACACTTAGGACACTGGTATCCGCTTGCTATCAATCCCTGATCCACACACCACTGGAAAACAACTTTGGCTTCCGCTGTCTGAAGCTGATGGTAGTTGGTCGAAAGAGAACCAATGTTCCCAGAATTCGGAGCCATAATCAACAATAGCTGCACGAAGCGCACATAACGAAATGATGAAATCAGACAAAAATCAAACCGAAGAATTCCAAAAGATTTTTTAATCAAATTCGATTGAATCGACCAATCATATAAAACATATCAATGGGACAAACCAATCAAAACGAATCGTAATATAGCACCATGCATAAAACACTGATGAAAAGATCAATTTCCGCGCATGTGCACATCTGACTTGTTAAAATCATCATTGTGCAACCAAAACAAATGTTCTCTCATCTCCATTCTTGGCGGCAAAGAGTTGGCAATCCTAACAGGAATGAAGTAAGTGGGCACCGTAGAGTAAATTTTAACTGGATTAAATTTAGGATATGGACATGAGCTAATTCAAGCTGAAAATTTTATATTTATCATTAGTTTTTTAATATCAAATTGAATGAAGCTTGTGTCTGTAAGTAAGGCAATTTATTGGAATAGGTTTATACTAGACATCAGAAACCCTCTTGTGCAGTTTTGTATATTGTTAAACTACATTCTTTTTGCTTTAAAAAAAAGGTTAACCTGGAGTTTACGGTGCCCGCCTACTTCGTTCCTCTTAGGATCGCCAAATCTTTGCCGCCAAGAACGGCGATGAGAGAACATTTGTTTTTGTTGCGTCTAGATGTTTTTAACGAGTGGCAAGTGTGCATGTGCACAAATTGATCCTTTCATCAGTGTTTTGCTTATCAGGCTATATTGCGCCACGTTTTGATTGTTCTGTTTCGTTCAACTCTTCGATGCAATTGGTCGATAAATTCGAATTTGAATAAAACTTTGTTTGGAATTCTTCGGATGTTCAGTACCGTGTATGTTATTCTTTGTGTTTCATTTCTCAATGAATAAACGAAGCTACGATTATTTCGTTATGCTGAAAGCGAAGCCTCTGATGTTTTTTTTTAAGTTAAAAAATTTGCCCGGTACATACTTGAAATGCTGCAGGCATTGCGTGCAGAAATTCTCGTTTTCGGAATTTTTTAAAAAAACCTGGATTCCTAACATTCAATGAAAAAGCGGAGCTACTAGTTTCCTGCTATGCTGAAAGCGAAGCCGCTGATGTTTTTTTAAGTTAAAAAAATTTTTCCGGTGCCCACTTCAGATGCCGCAGGTATAGCGAGCACAATTTTTCCTGCTTCATTAGAATAATTAAAAGTAACAGATTCCTTACATTCAATGAGCTAGGAAAGCTAGTAGTTCTGTTGAAATTCTGCGTTTAAAATGTGAGATAATGCAACAACAAACCACAAACACAAATGGGTTCGAAAAAAAATTAAATTTTAAACGATTAACTTTTAACTGTGACTGACGCACGTTTGTTTACCATTAGCATCCATCTTAGTACGGCGTGCTGGCGCCATTTTAATAAGAGTGTGTTCCAACTTGTAGATTTCAACCTATATGTTATGATTTAACTCTTTAACTTTGTTTAAATTAATCCTTTATGATGCCACTCCGTTTCTAATTACTTTTACTTTCATCTTAAAGAACCACACTTCTACTTTAATTTCCAGAGTCTTAAGTTTTTTTGGGGGGAGGGGGGTTCTTCTCCCAAGTATTTAAGTTTTCTCCGTGTTAACATTCTCTTTTTAAACATGTAACCTGCTTGCTAATTTCTTGCGCCACTTCGAGCGTAATTCTTCAATTCTGGTCATGGGTGTTTTTTTAATTATGATTACATCATCTAAATAAATTAACCTACATTATCATCTTTAAAGTGGATAAATCGAAATTGGAATAAAGTATTGATGTGAGTAACTACAGCCTTCTTATTCAAGATGTTTATTTACACCTTAACTAAAGCATGTTGTTGCATATATATATGCAGTCAAGCATCGTAAATCTGGACATCCAAAATCTGGAATGATCGAAAATCCGGATCTTTTTCATTTCGTAATCCTCCCCTCCCCCCCAAAAAAAATCCTAACTTTTATCTAACAAATCAGCGCCCACAGTCAGCAGAAACTGGTTGTATGTAACCTCTGGACAGAGAACGAATTTAACCATGTGTACAATGATGTGTGCCGAAGGTATTGCAGGGGCTATTGTAACGAATCGCGGAGTTACAATACCTACCTTCCTTTTCCTCTCTAGCACTCAAAACGAACTAGTCCAGAACAGGGTTCCCATGGTACTTGAAAGTCCTTGAGAATCCTTGAAAATTTTTTGATGAAATAGGTCCTTGAAAGTCATTGAAAAAAGGATGAGGTCCTTGAATTTTTAAGCGACTGCCGATAATCTCCACCCTCATTTTCTCCTCGACGTGAAATATGAAGGTCACCGAAAATACTCCGGGAATGCACTCGTGTTTCTCCTCTCCGCTTATCACCCTCTGCAGAGTAAAATAGTTCTCTGAGCATCCCCCCTCAAAAACCGCAATGAGGGCTGACAATCTTGAGGGGTTTTATTTGAAAGAAATTGGTTCGGGGTTGAAATGCTAATGGTCAGTTTTGAGGATTACAGCGAACTTTCCCTAACAATTCTAGGAAATATCCCTTTCCCACCAAGGTGGAAATTTTTACAGAGTGGGACGTTCTCGAACCGTAGGTTGGTTGCACATTACGCTTCGGACCTTTCAGTATGGAGAGTTAATTTCGCTGCTTAGACTTGAAACTTATATCTAGGTGGGGGTTAAATATCAGTGACTTATTTTTATCTATTTCAACTGTTTAAAATTTTAATCAATCCTGTATTGATAGCTACTTTTGATTATTGTCTCTTTAGAAGGTCAAAAATAAAATAAATTTTGATTTAAAAATTTAGTTTTTATTATGTTTGAATCATTGTTACATTATGATTGAATTACTAAAATGGCAAGGCTTGATCTTAAAAGCTATATAATATAAAGATTTATAAAAGATCTGTTCCAAAAAGCGTAAAATAGTTATTAATTGTGAATTTCTTTAGTGTTCAATTGAGATTGACTTTTGGATATTCAAGATAAATTAGATACGATTTTTGATTTTATCTCAATATATTTCAAGTTTTCAGTTAAGATTCTATTGTTATTCATTATTGCTTCTACACTGTCCTATTGACATCAAATATAAAAAAAATCATGGTCGTTTTTTTGAAATTTTTTTATAACTTATTTTTATTATTAATATTTTTTATATTATTTTAATTTGTAGTTTGATTCCTGTAAAATCAGAACAACTGAAATATCAAGTGTATTGATATGTTTTACAATTTTTCAAGTGAAAAATTCAGTTATGTACAATTTCTACAATATGTAATTTTATGGTCCTTGAATTTTCTTAAAAAGTCCTTGAATTTTTTTCTTCAATAAGAGTGGGAACCCTGCAGAATGTAAGAAATGTTAACAAATAAGATGCGCATGCAACTTCCTCTCCCCTTCTGGCTCACAAAAAGGATTTGCCCAGAACGAATGGAATATTGTAGAAATTTGCGGTTGTCTTTTATTCCGAACTAGCCCTCACGAATGTTGAACTGCGCTTATATTTTTGTTGATATATTTTGCTTAATAAACGATTCCAACATTTTTTTATTATTAATATTATTAAATCTCTTCTGGTTTATATCTTCATTGTCAATATGCCGAAGCGTGCTTTGAGTTCTGCTGTAGCCAGCGGATCAAAAAGAAAACACGTGACTCTATCGATCAAGGACAAAGTCAACCATCTATGATATCAAGAGGCAAAAAAAAAGACCTTTTTGAGTTTTTTGCCGACTCGGATATACCAGTGGGTGAAAGAAAGATCATTCTCCCCGCAAAAAAGAAAAAAAAAAGATCACGACTGAGTAATGATTGAATGGGTCAGGCAGCGAAGAAGTGAAGGAGTCCCTTTGTCTGGGCCACTTTTAATGGAACAGGCAAAATTATTTCATAGATCAATGATTTTAACCACAGACACGCCAGTTACATGACAGGTTGACTCACAAAATTTAAGAAACTCCATGAAATACGACAGCTGAAGATATGTGGGGATAGGACATTGGCTGAAGCTGCAGAAGATTTTGTAAACGAATTTGTCAATCTCGTAGAAGCAGAGAAATTATCACCAGAGCAAATCTACAATGCTGATGAAACTGGTTTGTTTTGGTGGTACGTGCCTTGCACAACATTAGCAACTGTGGGCGAAAAAGATCCCACAGTTGTAAAAGATTCTAAAGAACCAATCACAATTTTAGGATGTGAAAACGCTGCCTGAATCCACAAAACAAAGCTTTTCGTTATTGGAAAATCGGCTAAGCCTAGGACTTTTAAAAATGTAAATGTGTTTCCAGACATATACTGGGCATCCAGTCAAATAAGCGGGCATGGATAACACAGCAACTGATGAATGAATGGTTCAAAAACCATTTTGTTCCTGAAGCCTGTCGACATTTGTCTGGAAACGGCTTTCAAGCTGATGCCAAGATAGTTCTAATTTTGGATAACTGCACTGTCCACCTTTCTCCGGAGATTTCAGTAAAGGACAATGATTGGGTGCTGTTTTTCCCTCCTAATTGCACATCTATAATACCGCCAATGGACATGGGCATTCTGCGGGCATTGAAGTGCCAGTACGAATCAGAATTCTTCAAAGAAATGCTCAGCTTTCTAAACGGAGGGGAAACACTTCAAAACTTTTTGAAATGTAAGAATTTGAAAACCGCAGTGTGGAGTGCAGCTAAAGCATGGGGTGGGATTCCAACCATGATGATGAAAAATGCTTGTCACAATTTGTGGAATGAAACCATATTCTATGAGGATGAAGAAAATGTGGATACCGATTTCAAGGGATTTCAGATCTCGAAAGAAAAAGCCTAAATTTTTGAACTACTTGAGTATGTCAAGTCAAGAGGACAAGAAATTGCTGAAGATGATGCCTTTGAAGTACTGCAATGCAACGATAAAGCCCCTACAGTGTGTCAGCTCACCGATGCCGAAATATGCAGTATGGTGTTGATGAATTCCAAAACTTCGGTATCTGATAGCTAGGAGAGCGAAGAAGAAACACAAGCGGAAGATAAAATGCCAATTGACAGCTTAGTGGAAGTGTTGAACACTGCAATAAAAGGACTTAAGCAAAGAGACTTTATTTTGGAGTCAGACATAATGGCGATACATAAAATAAAAGAGAAGTTACTTAATCAAAAACCAAAACTAATGAAGCAACTCACTTTAAATGAAATGTTTTGCAAAAATGTTAAAATTAATAAGAAATAATTTTAATTATGTTTATAAATCAAAGAAAACAAGTAATAAATAAGTTTAAAAAATTTAAATTGAATTATGTGTTTTGATGTTAAATTCAGTTCTTAATATTGAAATGATATAAGATCCGGAATTATCTCAAATCCGGAATTGCCGAAGTCCTGACGATTCCAGATTTGCAACGTTCGACTGTATTACTTTTTAAAAATCTTAATCCATTTTTATATGATGAAAATTTAAAAGTTTCAAAAATTATCTTAACTGTCATGTTTCATAATTGGTAGGTGTCTACACTTACTCTAAAATAATAATAAATCTCCTACAGGAGATTTATTGATGTGAGAATTTGTTCAGTACAAAAAAAAACTATAAAATATTTTTAGCAGAATAAGCTGTTATCTTACTGTGATGGCAGAAGGCACTCCTGCATTTCCTCTAATTTAGGGTTTAAACCTTGTCATGAATTTATTCCAAGCCACAAATTAATAGTTTTATATAAACAAGGTGGTGCAAACTTTAAGGGCACATGTGTAGAAAATCGCAAGTCACCATATAATGCATTGTTTAAATTGAAGTCATGAAATGCTAGGGATGGTAGTTGCTGTGTCTGTGGTGTAAACTATAGGATGGCAGGTCTTGTAAAATACCAGGGGCCCATGGTTTTAGGGAGCCCTGACGAAGATGTTACAGCTACATAGGTATGTAGACATTTCTATGTTCCTACCTTCCAGAACTGAAAAAATGAGCCCCATTCTAAATGTTTGCCAAGGGATCCCATATTGTCTAGTTACACCATTGTGCTGTGTTCTGAAATAATGAAACGCAAGAAAATCAATGAATATACAGTAGAATCCCAGGAATCTGAACTAATTGGGGCTGACCTTTGTTCCGATTCCGGGAAATTCGATAAAATACTTTTGATATACCAAATGCAGTAGAGTATTGACTCCAAGTGCTCTGTGAAAGTGTACTGAAAGAGCACCTGGAGATTTGCACAGTACAGTTTTTAAACAAGTTGAGCGCCACGAAAAAAACCCTGAACAGGGTTTCCTCAAGTAGACGAGTCGAAGAAAGGAGGGAAACGGATATAAAATCAACCGCAGCATTTGGCAAATTAAGCAAACTTTGTTAGGCGAGGAATTCGTCTTGGACCGAAGTATAAGCGAAATGAGACTTCTGCTGGTTCTATCTGAGCCAATTGAAATGGAGGAATTTCCTTCACCCCCAAAATGTAGTGGAATATCCCGTTTCCTAAACGACCGCCACCAGCATGTCTGGAGTCTGGGGGTTTTCTCGTGGTGGTAGGACAGTATCCAAGTTTGTTGTTACTAATTAAGGTGCTGTATTCATTCTTAAAGATCAGTTCGAATGTCTAGGTGTAAGGAATTGCTCTTAACCCATTAATGTCGAAATTTTTAAAGCATAGATTTCAATAAATTTCTATTAAATTATGTTTAAAGCACTGAGATTAAATGAACTGTGGAGTAAAATTAAATTTGGAGAAAAAATATTTTTTAAATATAGCAAAATATCAAAAAATAAAAATCACTTTATAATTCCTAGCATTATCTTAAAAATAAATCAAAGGGAAAATCAAAAAATTGCGAAGTGTCGACATTTTAACCTCAAAATCTGGCTAACTGGTGGTATATGCCTGTTGAAAACTATTTTGGAGTTTGGCAATACTTATTGACTTCATAGACAAAGCAAAAAAAGAAATAATGGAATGCATTCGGTTCAGCTACGGAAGTGAAATGTAACTGTCCTATAAATAGGACACTATGGGTTAAAGTTTATACCAAAAACTTGGAAACGCTTTATATATCAAACAGCAGCTATTGTTCTCTAATCTCTCCATGCTTGCTATCCACTTTTGTATCATCTCTAAATAAATTGAAATTATTTATTCTTCACAACTACTTAATAGCTAGCAGCCATTTGCATATTCAATATATACAAGGGTTTTTTTTTTACCATTTTATTTTTAAATTGGTCTTTGTTCTGTCTTAAAAGTACCTTAGAAAGAATAGTGTTGTGATTATAGTATTTAGTACAAGAAGATTGCTTTAAGAATAAATAGTGCCACATCTGAAGAGTATATAAAAAGAATTGCAGATATCTGCAGGATAACTGTTTATTTTTTAAAAACTTGCTTTTAATTTTCAGTGAAAAAATCAAATGACTATTAAAATAGGAATTGAATGGAAAGAATAAATGCTAATATTTTGAACATGATGGAAATGTTCCTAACAATTTTTACAGAATATAATGCAAATTTTTAGCCTTATTTTATAATTGAGTTTCAATCTAAAAAGTTTTCAGAGATACTAGAAATGTTTACTGGACTGATTTAAGAGCAAAAGGTTAAATATTGTACTTTGCATAACATATATTTCTTACTTTTATTGTAGGTGGTCCAGTCATTATGCCATCAGTGCAGCACCGACAGAATTCTGAAGTGCAGGAGCAAGGAGATGTCCAGAACCATCTGAATGATATCCACAATGCAGTCAACATCCAATCATCTAAGTTATCAACTTTTTCCACTTATGTGCACGCACTTAGGCCGTGGTCTTTCAGTGCTTCGCTTATGCCTGTGGCCATCGGAGCTGTCCTTGCCTACAAGACCACCGAACAATTTGACTTTGTCATATTTTTCATAACTTGCCTGACAGCAGTGTCAGTTCATGCAGCTGGAAATGTTGTCAACACTTATTTTGACTACATGAAGGGAATAGACAGTCGCCGAAGTGGTGATGACCGAACCCTGGTTGACAAAATATTAACTCCAGATGAGATTGTCCATCTGGGTGTCATTCTGTACACTTTGGGTTGCTGTGGATTTATAGGCATTGTTCTCCTATCCACAGCAAAGATGGAGCACTTGGCCCTTGTCTATTTTGGAGGTCTATCCAGTTCTTTCTTATACACTGGTGGTATAGGATTGAAGTATATAGCCATGGGAGATGTCTTAATCATAGTAACCTTTGGGCCCCTGAGTGTTCTCTTTTCTTTTATGGCACAAACAGGATATATGGATTTTTACACTTTATTTTATGCTATGCCTTTGGCATTGAATACTGAAGCTATTTTGCACAGTAACAATACCCGTGATATGGAGAATGATCACAGGGCAGGTGTTGTTACCCTTGCCATACTGTTTGGCTATGCTGGTTCCCACATTTTATATGCTGTTCTCCTGTTCTTTCCTTACATTTTCTTTTCTATTCTTGGCTTGCAGTGCAGCTTCTGTTTCTTGCTCCCGCTAATCACCCTTCCAACTGCATTTAAGCTAGAAAAGATGTTCAGGGACCGGACTTTGCAAAAGGTTCCCAAGGAGACAGCCAAGCTGAATGTCTCCTTTGGGTTGTTTTACCTTCTGGCCTGCATGATGACCAACAAGGATAAGTTTCCATATTTAGGTGTGATTTGATTAGTATTTTTTTTACACTGGGCGTTTCTTTCTATAGAAATTTTTATGAATGCATTTCATTTAAAGTTTTCAGTTCATCACGTATTTATTTTGTGCTGGATGTAATTAGAAAGAATCTTTGTGACTCATCCATTGTTTCATGTTGTTTTATAATGTACGAAGGTGAAAGATGAAAACCTGTGAGTCTTGCTTTGGTTTTTGTGTGACACAAACCTTAACTTATTAAAGTACTTTTGTTATAAAAAGAAAATGCATTTGAATTAATTCTTTTTTCACTGTTTTTAATTGTGCTACTTAAAACAAAATGCTCTTCCATATGGTGAGCCCAAAATATTTGTTGGAAATGAATGTATTGATTTTTGTAGATTTTCTGATATTTTTATATTCAGTGACATTCACTTGAAATAAATATTACTGATTGTAAAAGATATTAGTTGAATTAAAAACAATTTCTTATGATGATATGATTGTTTAACTCCTGTTAGCATAGTTCAAAGAGATGGTAGCCTTAAAAAAAAAAAAAAAAAAAAAACTTCATAACATCAAATGGGATGTCAGGAATTAACTTCAAGCTATATCGGTGTTACTCAAATAAGAATATGAACTCCCTTAGTAGATTAACTAACAACTCGAAAAGAAAATTGTTCATTGCATGCTAATTAATAATTTGAAACATACTACATTTTTACATTGTTTATTTTATGGTATGCCTTTCGATAAAAATGTAACAGATAATTATTAATCTACTATTGAATGAGAGACTTCTAAATAAATTGCTGATTTCATGTCAGAATTTGAAATATACTTAAGCTACTTAAAATATCTTACTAGCACTTATACAGGTTGTCCATAAATTATAAGAGTCTAAATTTGTAAAGATAACTTTAAAACTGTACTAGATAATAACAAATGATTTTCAACAAGCGAGACGATAATTCATAAATTTCTTGATAAATTATGTTACATGAATTTTGTTTGTTATTCATTTTCCAGGTGATGCAGATTTGACGTAAAATGTGGACGCCACAGAAGAAAGCTCAGTGTATATCCTGTTCATATAGTTCATAGAAACAAAGTCTGATACCAAAGTTCAATGTTGGCGTCTGAAACAGATGGGCGACCTGCCCCCTGTTTATGGAGAACTCTACCTGTTTCCATGAGTGATATATACCAAGCCTAAATAGTAGGTGGGGATGGTGGTTCCCTTCTGAACTGTGTCCGAAAGTTTTGTTGGACTTGGGTATCGAACTTTGTCTCTATGAACCAGGCTACACACTGAGCTTCTTCCCGTGGCATCCACATTTTTCGTCAAATCTGCATCACATGGAAAACAAAAAAACTTTGATTTATCTTGTCACATGTTGAAAACCGTTTGTTATTATCTAGTAGTTTAAAGTTATTCAAGTCTAAAGTTGTAAAGATAATTTATGGACACCCTATGTATTGACACATTCTATCTACTTAATGAGGCTTATTTTTAAAAAATAAATATTACATAAGTTTGATGAGCTTAAAGGAGAATTGAGAATTTTTCTATTCAAAATTCAAGTATGTTCTGATCTTGGTGGTGTAACTCAGGCAGCCTCATATTCGCAAGGAAAGCCAGAATCTGCTTACTCATCCTGTGGCTTCTCATCCACGTACTCGTGGTGCCTCTGGGTGCAACCTCTACTTTTAATAAGGGAATGCACTGTAAATGGTATATGCAGTGAACCAACAGCAGTTTAAAACTCACATATTAAATTTTGCTAATCTTATGGTCAGCATTGTTATAATTCATGGATGTCTGCAAGAATGTAATAAAACATCTTATACAGAGTTATATTATTTACAAAAATTCTGAAAGTCATTTGCAATTCAGTGTAATAAAGGATTTTGTCATTCTTTGCAATTCTGATATTAATCTGAAAATTTTATTCATTGTTTTAGGCCAGCTATATTTGATGCCAAGCATGATAAATAAATTTCACTAGTAACTAATCATTTGTAGTAAAGGACGTCTTAAAATTAAGCACCATGGTACTAAGTATGGAAATACTGGGAACAGACAAAATATCACACCAAAAAGAAACAAAGAGTATGTTTCTATTAAATTAAACCGATGGCTGAATAGTCAAAAAACTTCACAAGCATTTAATACTTATTACATCTGGAAAATACCATAAGTACTAATTTTGCAGTCGAAGATTAATGAGACTAGTTTGATTTCAGCAGAATTTTGCAATGTCTTGTTATCTGTCCTGTAATTGGTTCTTCAGAATTTCAAGCTCTTTGGGGAGAAAAAAAAGAGGAGTTTTAATCTTGGAATATTTCTGGAGAATACTGGAGTTCCATGTCATTAAAAAAATATATATATTAGGAGATTTAAACTTGAAATTTAGTAGAAAAGGCACAATAGAAAAAAAATAATAAATTTTAATTTAATATCAACTCATTACGCTGCTTGAATTTTAAACAAGAAATTATTTTGAATTAAAATATTTACTGTATTATTAGCAATTACCAATTTTTGAAATCGTTACTTATCAATCAAAAATGTATATTGACAAAGATTTCCATAATTTAACTCCATATGAGCTTGTAATCTATAATTTAAGAAGCCCTTCTTTAAAACAATTTCTATATATAGCACCGAGACGGAGATAAACTCAAGGCAGGCTATTAATGGGTTAAAACTAACCTGCAAGGGAAATAGTAATAAAATTATAGAAGAACTTCTATTTAAAAGTTTTCTACATTTTGAAAATCTAAGCAGGTGTTTGTAAGTTGTTGAAAAAATCAAAAGCCCAAATTTTCAATTTATTGGTCTAATACATGGATCTTCAGTGGCATCATGTTTCGAACCTGGAACCCTCTGGTGCCACAGCCAAGACCCTTACTACTAGACACCACAGCCAAGACCCTTACTACTAGACACCACAGCCCTGTATATCTAATAAGATTTGAGATAAATTCATGTTTGGAATGCTGAGGACATGTTTCTCTTAAATTGGACATGGTAGTGGAATACATAGATCTAGTGTATCGAATTGTTAAACCTGGGAAATAAACTTAAGGAGGCTAAAGAAAAAGTCAAAATTACCAGGGAAAACAATGTTTAGTTTTTAAGCTTGCTGTGAATGAAAATTATACAACAGAAAATAAAAGCAAGTGTAGGATTAAAAATATATAGAATATCCAGAATATTCTCCTGGAATGACAACTGTATGAAGTACACAAAATAAAAGGATACCCAAATTAACAAAATTAAACGTAAAACAGTATCAAGATTGGTCCTAAAGGGGGGGGGGGGGGGGATAGTTTAGGATTGTTTTTTTTTCCTGGTGATAAATCTAGATAGATTCAAGTATTATTGGCACAATTTGCAGGAAGAACTCGAGTACTTTCCCAAGTCTTCGTGGAGGAGGATAAGTGATGGTTTGTAGAGAAACTTGTTCACTTTGACCTACAAGTTTACGATTTATTCAGTGGGGGTATTGTAACTAATATTACTATACTGTTCAGCAATGCATTTCTGTGTAACTTAGATTTTGCCTTTGTAATTAATTTTGAATAATTTAATAGTTAATAAAAAATAATTACATTTTTGACTTGATGTTGGCAAGCTTTTTTTTATAAAAAAAAAATTTAATTAAAAAACTTTCAAAATAAACACTTTCAATTATTTTTCTGCATTCCTCACTCTTGTTTATAAGATTTACACCATTGTAGATGAACGATAAAAAAATCATGAAGTTTAAGGTTAAAAGAATTTTATGTAAATTATTATGGTATTTTAGGGAAATTGATATCAAAAAAATCTTATGGTACGATATATATTTAAAGTTATCCTTCATTTTCTCAAAATTTATGTCTGTGCTTCTAAAATCGATTCACATAAATGAAGATTTCTATAACTGGAGTTCTACTGTATAAATACTTTGGCCTGCCTAGAGTCCATATTCAAATCCAATTGAGAATATCTTAGGGTCATTTGCACATACAGTTTACTTCAGTGGCAAGCAGTATGATAGATGAGAACATGACACAAATGCTACTATTTGTTTCCGAGGTCAGAACTTTAGATTCTTTGCTGGTTGATGGACAAGGGTAGAAAAAATCTTATGTGAGGAACAGAGAAATGCTCCGAAACTTGGTTTGATTTAAATGTACAGGGTGTTTCAAAACTTGTGGTACATATGTTAGAGCGTATAATATGTATATAAAGTTTGTATTTCTATGATGGCATCATGAATGTTAATGGCTGCTAACGGTATAGTTGTGTTATCATGTAAATAAATTCATCTTCATTTTTAACCTCTCATCTGTATTTATCTGAAGCAAAAACGATCATAAAACATGGTGGCAGCGAAGAAAAAGCTCACGCAAGGATAAATTCCCATTTAAACGAATCTTGCAGCGCGGAAAAGAATAAAAAATTTCTTAAGCGGCGAAATTCAAAATGGCGACGCCCACTTACCAGATTCTGGTGCCAGAAGTCTTTTCATTCTAAAGTGAAGATTGGAGTAAATGGATAGCACGATTTGAAAGATTTAGAACTGCATCTGGATTGATTAACAAGCCTGAAGCAGAACAGGTAAATTCTCTTTTATATTTGATGGGATCACAATCTGAAGAAATATTTAGAACTTTCAATTTGAAGCAAACAGAAGTTGATTCATATGAAGTAGTTAAAGCTAAATTTGAAAGGTATTTTATTCCAACCCGTAATGTAATCTATGATCGCTATAAATTAAATATATGGACGGAAGAGAAAGATGAAGCAGTAGAAGATTTTATTACTGCACTCCATAGTTTGGCACAGAACTGCAAGTTTTGGCGATGAAGCTATCAAAGATAGAATCGTTTGCGGCATATGGGATAAACGAGTATTGGAAAAATTGCAGCTAGAAGCGGATCTCGGTTGAAATCTAGAAGTTAGTACACACTCTTAAAATGGTGCCAAATCGCCAAAGCTAATGCAGGCAATACCTGCATATAGCTTAGGCGATTTGGCAGTGTTTTAAGAGTGTGTATCAACTTCTAGATTTCAACCCGGATCTCACACTGGAAAAAGCAATTAACATCGTCAGACAAGCTAAAATAATTAAAAAACAACAGCCATTTGTCTCAAATCATAAGAATGAGATGCCAAATTCGGCAGATAAAATAACAGCCAACCAAATTCCAAAGTTTATTCCTGAAAAGGAAAACATGTCTACTTCAAACGAGAAATTCAGATAAGTAGAAATGGAAACAAAACTCAAATTAGTAAATTTAGAGAAAATTGTTCCAAAACAGAAACTCGGTGCAAATGGTGTGGAAATAGTAAAATACATTCAAAATAAGTGTCCAGCTAAAATTGCCATATGTAACGCCTGTAAAAAGAAAGATCATTATTCCAGGGTATGCAGATCGCATATAAAAGTGAATGCTCTCACAGAAGAAGAAAACATATCATCAGCCTATATTCAAATGGGTTATTGCCACTATTCCAGCAACTGATAAGACTCAGAAATTTGACAAGCTCAACAAGAGGATGAAGTGTGCATTCAGTTGATTAATTTTGTTCAAAAAGGCTGGCCAGAGAAAAATGCTTTGTTTACCCATTTGTCAAGATATTGGGAATATAGACATTCTATCAATATCCGAGATGGATTGCTTATGATGAATGCAAGATTAATTATACCTGAATCCATGAGATCAGAAATTTTGAAAGCAATTCACAAGGGTCATTTAGGTATAACCAAATGCCGTGCAAGAGCGAAAGAGAGTATTTGGTGGCCTGGCCTCTCTACTCAAATTGAGAGAATGCTATCATCTTGCGATTCATGTAGTAAATAGCAAGTATATCATAAAGAACCAACGATTAAGTCTGAATTTCCAGAACACCCATGGTAGAGAATAGGTGTAGATTTATTGAAATTAAAAGGCAAATGGTATGTAATAGTCACAGAATATTATTCAAGATTCTTTGAAGTGGCTCTACTTGAAAATCAAAAGGCACAAACTGTCATCAATCGCATGATGTCCAAATGTTCTAGACATGGTATTCCAGAAACAGAAGTGAGTGCGGATCTCAGTTCTCAACAATTGTCGAGACAACTACAGAATATAAACTATTTTCAGAAAAATATCGTTTTAGTATTGTAACTTCAAGTCCCAAATATTCTCAGAGCAATGGATTCATAGAGTCCATGGTTAAAAATTTCAAGAAACATTTTGAAAAATCAGTAGATGAAGATCCTTATCTAATGATACTGGTTTTGAGAACAACCCCTTTAGAAAATGGATACAGTCCCGCTGAACTCCTGATGGGTCGTAAACTAAGAACCAATTTACCTACGACAAGTCTCATCCCCAAAATTCCAGAGGCAGAGGCTATAAGAAGTAGAGCTCAAATATGGAGTAGATCAAAAGAAATATTATGACAAACATCATTGAGTTACAGACCCTCAAGAACTTGAACCTGGACAAATAATCTGGGTTACTGACCAAAGATCCTGTGGGAGGATAAAAGCAATGCATGCTGCTCCTCGACCCTACTTGGTAGAAACTCCTAGAGGTATCATCTGACGCAACCGTTTCCATCTTCTGGACAGTTGGAATATGATCAAGATGATACAACGAGAGAACTGCCAGATTTCCCAAGAGACTCTTCACCTGTCTCACTTTCAGACGATAAGCCAGGAACTCTAAGCCTATCCCACTCTTCTTCAACAACGCCATCAACATTTAGTGCACCAAGGTCTCCTGAACAGTTTTATAAAGCAAGGAGTGGTCGGGCAGCACAACCTCCAGATAGACTTGATTTATAACTGAGGAGGAAGGTGTAATATGATGTATATATTGTATATAAAGTTTGTATTTCTATGATGGCATCATTAATGTTAATGGCTGCTAACGGTATAGTTGTGTTCTCAACATGTACATAAAATTTATCTTCATTTTTAACCTCACATCTGTATTCATCTGAAGCATAACCGATCATAAAGCATCCAGACAAGCACAAATCACCATACAATATATGCTCAGAACTTAACCTGTGAAGTACTAGAGGATGCTTTCCAGAAATCTATTCCATTTTAACCTTGTGAACACAATAACTAGAATAATTATGATTCAATTTGAACCGGCGATGGCATGTTGTAGGAAAGGTGAAAATCTGCTGAGTTTGTATATGGGTCATCCAGTTCAAGGGGTTCATTTCCTAATAACTCTCTTACTATTGAAGATAGAAAGAAAATTCAAATTAGATGAATTATTGCCTTCATCATAAAGAACAACTTTTCCACTAAAAGTTTCTTGATAGTTAAAATTGCTTAGAAGATACGAGATGAAGAGTGATTTTCAACCCTTAACTTCGACTGCTTTTTAACCTAAGCTTGTGCACCTCATTGGAAAGATCTCTTCAGTTGTATTCTCTTTTATCCTTATATCTCAAACCCTGATAAAAATTATAGATGTAATTTGAGGAAAGAAAATTTTCCATTCCTTGTAACGCCTAACAAAGAAAATGTCACTTCACCTTCCCACTTGACACAGATTTTTTTATATGTAGTAAAACTTATCACTGGATATTTCCTGAGCAAGACTTGCAATAAATAAAATCTATTAAGGTGCACAGGCTTAGTTAAAAAGTAGTCAAAGTTAGGGTTGAAAATCGCTTTTCAGTCCATAGCTTCTAAGCAACTGTAGCTATCGAAAAACATTCAACAGAAAAGTTGTTTGTTATAATGAAGGCAATAATTCATCTAATTTGAATTATATGAACTCCGCTGAGATTTTCATCCTCCCAACAACATACCCCATGCCAGTTCAAATTGAATAAAAATTATTCTAGTTATGTTCATGAGATAACATGAGCAGATTGCTGGTAAACACCCTGTAGCATTTTACAGGTTGAGTTCCAAGAATATATTGTATGGCAATTTATGTGTGTCTAGTTGTGTTGTACACTTCCTAAAGTATGTACCATGAATTTGAAACAACCTGTATTAATACACTTGTTTGAACGATAAATAATGGAATATACAAGCTCATTCAAAGTAAGGATTCGTATGTACACTATTAGATGGTATTTAAAGTAAATTCTAACACATGAATTATTTTATCTCGGTGTATTTGGACATAATGTATATAAAAACTTCTATATTTAAGCCTTTTTTTAAAGACAATTTTATATTATTTCTCATTCAAGACCAAACTTTAATTTTTTTATCATTCTACTTCTTAGATTTTCAGGTTATTTAAGTAAAACATGAATGATTTTTTTCACTGTTTTTCTTCGAATAACAGCAGAGTGACTGCAATAAATGTGTGTCTCATAAGTTACACATATTTGAGAAATGCGAACAATAAAAACTTTATTTTTCTACAAAAGTACTTTTTTTTTACAGAAAGATGTAAAAACAGTTCACAATAGATACGAAAAAAAAATCAGATCTATATTATTGTACTGGTGGCATAAATTTACTTGATATAAAGCTACTTATCTTATATTCCATTTGGATTTAGGCAGAAGAGTATCAAAATGAAAATATTTTATTAAAATCACCACACCATAAAATTTTAGCATGGCATACATAAATAGGATGAATAGATACTCTCCACATACCAAATGTGGTATAGCTTATAAGATAAAGTTTTACAAGTAGCAATATGCCATACTGTTTTCCTAGAAAAATCTCATAAATGCTTCAAAGTATGATTGAAGGGTATAAGGAGAACATTTTTTTACACAAGATATATTACAGCATATAAATGGCGTATTAAAATATTATATTAAATGTTCTAGTTTATAAAAGAGTATGAGCATTGCAGCTGTACTGTGACAAATAACAGATGCACTTTTGAGTACTTTAATACATAGTAAAATAATTTATACCAGCACAAACACTTTTTCTTCCACAAATATATATACTGTCAAGAATAAATATCATACAAACAGCAAATATAAATGTAAGCACAGTTCTTATAAATTATATAATTCCATCTATGAAAATAATTTTTAAAAATTACTACAAATTTGTTGGATTATTTGAAAATATATTATAACTCACTAAATAAAATTTATGAACAGCATTTAGATAACACTACTCATCAGAAGTATTTCACAGTTTTCCCCCAAGGAAGAAAATTTATCGGTTATTTTATGCATCCACAGTTCTTATAAATTATATAATCCAACTGTATAAAATAATTTTTTAAAAAACACTACAAATTTTTTGGACGATTTCAAAATATATTATAACTCACTAAATAAAATTTATGAACAGCATTTAGATAACACTACTCATCAGAAGTATTTCTCAGTTTTTCCAAGAAAGAAAATTCATCAATTATTTTATGTATCCACAGTTCTCATAAATTACATAATACATCTGTATAAAATAAATTTTTTAAAAAATAATACAATTTTTTTGGATGATTTGAAAATATATTATATGATTTGAAAATATATTATAACTCACTAAATAAAATTTATAAACACATCAGAAGTATTTCCCAGTTTTTTCCAAGAAAGAAAATTCATCGATTATTTTATGTATCCTAACATTTTGGCAAGAAATATTTCAGCATCTATCTGATGCATTTTACAAGTATTTCAGGAACTATGCCAAGTATTATAAAATAAATTGATTTCTCATTATTTACTAATCTTTTTTTTATATACAACTTTTCTTTCTGGCCTTGAAAAATGATGCTGTAGAAATATCCAATATAAAATACTTTTTTTTTTTCATACACATGTTGATCAAGACATTTTTTAACTGCCCATGAAACTCATTTTAAGAAACTTCATTCATACAAATTGGAGTGTAGGAAAATATAAAAGTGTGGAGTCCAGTTTTTTTTAATATTTCATTTAAGACTAATGGCTGACTATCTTGAATCACAACTTACTCATGATAAAATGATGGCTGCTGTTACTTTGATGCAGGAGTATTCTTATTACTAAACACGGCAAGTTGAAACTATCATAATTTCTTATATATATCTTTATCAACACAGAACTGATCCAGAAATCATTCCACAACATCCAATGGCAATGGCTGCCAGAATAATTTGGTAAAATGAGCATTTAGCGAGTCTTTGTAAATCATTTATAACTAAAGGGACTATTTCACTGTAACTGCATGCTGCTAAGAGTATGGTCTCATCAGTGTGTACACATAGGTTACACTGGAGAAAAGAGTCATCAAACCTCTGTAGTGTCTTCATTGACATTGTGTGTGGCCAGCAGGTAGTTGGCTGCCTGCCTCACGTCCCAGTTGCACTTGGCCAGTGTCTGCTTGACATTGTGAGTAGGAATCATATGGGAATTAAGAATGCATTGAAGTTGAAGGTATTTGATGGCTGTGTGGACATCCCAGTCTGTTTCGTTCAGTGCAGCCAAGCATTCATCACGAGTAACAGTCTAAAAGAAAAAAGAACAAAGTTATGGTCAATTTTGTTTTTTATTATTATACTGTAGCTAATAATAAAAAAAAAAGATTTCGTAAAATTATCCATTTCAAGATTATTAAAATATTTTAAAAAAAGAAATGAGTTAAAATGAAAAAAAAGTAGTTTGGCATGAATTAATATCAAAAAATAATAGAAATAGAATGGCTACCCCATATTTGTTTTTGTGAACATTGCCTAGCAAGAAGAAATATTAAAAAAGAATACAATGTTAATTTTTTTTATATGTGTGATGTTATAGTATATAGTTTGTAAATATTTTATGTTAAAAAAAAATGTGTTCTATGTGTAAGTCATAAACAGATGTGTTATTTTAGAAGATGTTACTTCATGCCACGATATTAGAAATACAGTACAATACAGAAAAAACCAGTCATGATGAAAAGCTAAAGATGAACAAGCTTTTGAACAATTTCAATGTACTCGGTACATTTGAACATACTAAACATTTTTGCATTAAAAATTATGGTACATTTAAAGAGTATTAATGATTCATAAACTTACTTGTTGTCTAGACAAAACTTTTAACATTATTCGAACTTCATCAGAGTCAATGCCTCTGGAACGACCCTGTGTTCTAGAATAAGAAAACAACATTTACAAGCTAATCTAATTTATGTGAATTTCTATTCTGCCTCAAAACTTAACAAGGTAATTAAAGTAGTAAAATATGAATTCAATAATAATTTTATGTATTAAATACGAAATCTTTTTCAGATTGAAACAGTCAACCATTTACTAAACATATGCAATGCTTTACTTTTTTGAGCTTGTAGCCACAAAACTAATAAAATCAATTATAAAGACCTGTTTTACAGTGGACAAATAAAAACAAAATATTAAAGAAAATACAAATGAACTAAATTCTTAAAAGAAGTAACCACAACAAATAAGCTTGCATTCTGGAATTAAAATTAAAACAAGAGGGCTCGGGAGGAGGAAAAAAAAAAAAAAAAACTGATCGAAATCAAAACATATATTTGCTTCAAAAGCACATTTTGGTAAGTCAACAATACTGCAACTTCCGATACTTGTTTAAAACCGGCTGCATGCATGCTTAAGCCATAACTGGAGGATTTGGAGGGCGGAATTTAAAACCTGGTTCAGACAGGAAAAAGATCCTGTCATGCGTAGAACCGAAGTTTTCTTAACAAAACTTTTAACAAAAATCAAGAGGACGCACCTCCTGGCGCCTGGTTTATCAAGAGCAAATTCTAGAAGATCTTCACAACTGACATGATCCCCACCTTTATACAGAAGCTGAGATGTCTTTTCAGGCATGTTGTCCAGATTGTCGAGTTCTGCTTGAATTTCATTCTCAAAGGAATCATCCAACCTGAAAATAAATTTTATTCATAACACATCAAGAACAAGTGTTTGCATTAAAAATGAGTCTGCATAGACTTTTGAAACTAAATACATATTCAATTTCTAATTATAAACTTGGAAATGATTGGGTCAACCTTTTAAAGCTAAACTACTCATCACAAAATATACATATTTAATGGCAGATTTACATGAACCAAACCAATAACTATTTTGTAAGAAGCTCCATATCCCTTTTTTTTGCTGTTCTTCATAAATAATTTTAAATGGCTAATGCCAGATTACTATTTTCTTTCCATTAATGTCTGCTAAAAGCAGAAAAAAAAATCTTTTTATAAGAGGCTTTAATAATTAATAATTCAAAAGTTTTAAGTTATCATTATTGATACCCAGTTATCAAATATATCAATCAATGTCTGAAATTAGGAAGCAAAAAATATATACAATAATTTCACCATTTACGAAAAAAAAAGGACTCACGTGTATGTCCTGGCTGGTTTAGGAGGAGGAACAGAACTGTTCGTAGTTGTAGACAATGAAGTACAATTGGTAAGACTAGAACTATTTGAAGATGCAGATTCTGCTATGGAGATGCAACCTTGAGGAGGTGCACCCTCGCTAGCTCTGCGTTCCGGTGTATCCGGTCGAATGGTCAGTAAATCTGTTGGCACATCGGGGCAGGATATCTGTTTTGTTAAGTTTCGTGCAGTGTCCAGTACAGAAATGGATGAGCCTGGAAGAATAAGTGGATGTTTACGCTGATGGTGTTTCAACACAGGTAGGGGCTTCGTCCTGTCTCTGGGAGGCAAGGGTAAGGGATTAGAGGCATCGCAAGAGCTTTCACTGCAACTCACAGTAGTGTTGGTGCTGGAAGTATCACTTTGGTCCTCGAGTCTAGCATCAAGAGGACTCTCATCTGATCTGACACCAATTTGATGATTCAGTTCTTTGGCATATCGAGAGGTGATATTAGGTCTGGGAAAAGTCTTGGGAGCTTGGGGTGGAGGTGGTGGTGAACCCAAGCTGGATCTAGTTCCATTCACTAGCGGACTACTGGAACCAGCATTAGCAGCCAAGCGTGCAACTGTTGCTGTGTGTGGAGTTGTTGCTCTGGTACTGTTTGGTATACCATGCTTATTCCCACGGACTTTGGGCCTCACTGGCACACCACTTCTCAGCATTCGAAGAGGGTTGCTGTCTACTGTTTCAGACTCGGCATCAGAAGAATCTGTAGCCTGTGATGGAGTAGCAGCTTGCTGCCTGGATCTCAAATGGCTGACCTCCAAGACAGGCTTTGGAGCTACAGCAGGTGGAAGAGAAACACTCCTTTCTAATCCACTTCCCTTCTCAACTAGGGAGTTGTAAGCTTCTTTTGCTTCCTCAGTAATTATGTCCTGTATGTCAGGTATGGCTTCAGCCTCTTCTGAGAAGTTTCTCCTTTCAGGTTTTGGACTTGTTTTAAACTTGAAAGAAAACTTTCTCTTGAAAGGAGAAGTAGGTGTTTTGGGACTTTCCAAGGGTGTGTCATTGTCTGATTTGTGTTCGAGATTCAGCAGACTCTTACTGGCTAGCTCCTTGGCTATGGCAATAGCAGAGTCCAGGGTCTGTTCATCAGCAGCAGAGATTGGCTTTACTACAGCATGCTTCTTCTTTGAGTTATCTCGACCCAGTTTAGAGATTTCCTTGATTTCATTCATGACGAGATTATTCTCGTTGCAGTTTTGCTCTTCAGACATCAATTCTGGAGTGGGAGAGCCAAGGGCCTTAAACACTTCATCCATCAAAGAAGGGCCAAGGTCAAGAGACTAACAGAGAAAAGATCTCAATTAGTCATTAAATTTGCATCATTGAATATTTTGAGTACATGATTTTATTATAACATTCTTAGACAAAATAAGAAAATAACAATACCTCAAATTTTGAATTTTCTATAAAGTTCCCAAAATCTTCCTCATCACTAATTTCATGATACTCATGATCTTGCAGATTCATCAATTTTTCATCATCTTTACTGGACCGTTTAGATGATCCATCAACAGTGGAGTTTGATATAAGAGGAGAATCAGTCTGATCATTGATAACTTCAGACCAATTATCTACAATAAAGCAATATAACTCAGCGTTATAACGCATATGTCAAAAAACATGTATACTTCAGAACTAGAATATTTCACATGTATTCAATAGTTCTACAGATAAAAAATTTATATTCAACAGAAGAATATTTCAAAATTCTTACCCGAAGATGAACCACTTCTGCCATCAGAAGTGCTGAATTTCTTTAGCAATGGAATCTTGTCAGATGAATCAGAAGAAAGAGTGGTTAATGTTGGGCTCACATTTTCCTTATCATCTTGGGGTTTATCTGAAAATTACACAATATTTAGATTGGAAATCCATCAATACACTTCAAGACTACACTCACAATCAGAAAAAGTAGGTACTTGTTTGTTAAAGCAGCCACCGAGATTGAATTGCCAAGCAACCGAGATATATCGCCAAGATGGTGGTAAAATCTTGCAGCCCTATAAAAACGTGCAGTCCTGTAGTCATGTCACTTTTTGCTCGAGTATTTATGTGTTGCTTCTGTTCTTAAATTCGAATTGGTTTTTGAAAAATATTACTTGTTTTTTCTTGTGAATAAAGCTAAGTGGGAGTCGGGCATTTTTTAACTTAAAAAACATCCTATGGCTTTTCTAGCCGCGGGAACCTGAACATAGTAGCTTCGCTAAAGCACTGAACTTACGAGCTTGGCAAAATCCGAAGTTTGCCAAGTACGCTTGACGGCCGCTTTAACAAGCAAGTACCGATTAGTATAAGTACATTTGCACTATATTTGAATTACAGGCCAACCTCTCATAACAAAGAGTAAAATATCCATTCATAAAACAAAAAGTTACTGAATAAACAACAAAACTTACAAGGTGTGACAATTTGTCTTGGTAGCTGTTGATATTTGTCTCCCAAAAATGCAACATCACCAAAAAATGCACCATCCAAACCAACATGACCAGTATGTTTGAAGTCACCCTGTGGTCTGGATATCATATCAGTTCTTAGTCTAGAAAATATATATGAAAAAAGTTATAACAGAACTGAATTTTTTTTATGCGAGGAAGATGGGAATATATGCATAACAAAGAATATTTTAGAGAAGAATTATAACAGTACCTTCTCCTACTTGCGTACAAACCACCTCGAGAATCTGCTCGTGAAAAACTTGGACGTGAAGTAGGAAAGTTTCTGACATATGCAACTGTATGAGCTGGATTGAACAAACCAGTTTTACCGTTGTTAAGAACACCTTTCCAAACATTTAGAGTATCAGGAAGTGGCCTAGAAAAAAATTATTTGAAATTTGCAGCATGCCAGGAAAATATAAAGAATTTATAGACAATTTGATACTATATAAAGTCAAGAAGTCAAACCAGGAAGGGTGCATATATATGGTGGCCATCATTTTTGCTCTTTGAGTTTCCCTGGCATTTCCAGTTTTATAAAAAATTTCCCTGACTTTTTTGGAAGGTAGCACATCAACCATAGGAAAAAATCACCTCACATTGACCATACTAAGTATTCATTCGCCCTACTAAGTTTTCATTCAAGCCAGTATGGTTTGAATAAAAAGCAAAATGTTTGAAAAAAGAACATTTATTTAAAACTTTTAAACAATAAATCATAAAATAACTAATACGTCTTTACAATCAACAATTCTACTGTACAGAATTTTCCGAGCATTTCGGATTAAAAATATAAACTTTAAAAAATCTTTCGAACAATCAAAATCTCAACAATACTATACGTTGCAAAATAAAACAAAAAGACAAAAAAAGACAGAAAAAAATATTAGAAATCGATTTTTTACTGATGTTTATAAATTAAAACACAGAAGCATAATTACATGAATCGAATTGCTTGCAAAAGAAAAAAAAATGCAACTTTTTATTCCAACCAACGTCCTTCAATAAGGCTCAAAAAGAACAATATATCAAGAAATATAAATAAAATAAAACATCAAAGAGAGAAAAAAATGCAAGAATTTATAAATTATACCACCAGAAGTCAAGTGTATATGAAATAATGAAGAAAAAATAAAATTCGCGAAAATGGGGAACAAAAACTGAATTTACCACTTAAAATTAAATAAATAAAAATCAAATTTGAATTTTTTTAAAAATTACTGTGGCATCAGCTCCCCTCTTGTGCTAATCCATCACTTTGCTAAATTTGGTCTCATAAGTCAAAGGTCCGGGTGTGCGTAAAGAAAATAAAAAAAATAAAAAACGATCATGCATACAAATAATTACTAAAAAAAAATTGTTCTTTTATAAATATAGGTAACGGCTGTCCCATACTTTGAAGATCCCATAATTTATCAGAATGATCGGTATTCATAATGCCTTCCAACACTCAGAGAAAAAAAGCATACACGAAATAAACAACAGAAAAATGCTGAAAAAAATATTACCACTTATTTCCAATACTTCATAATTCAATGAAAGGATATCCAGAAATGGAAAAACAAACTAATTCTGGTATAACTTCTATTTGATATTAAATCATCATAAAAGCAGGCAGTAGTGTGGATGCTAACTTGCAGACAGATAAAGAGAAATTTATGATCCCTTAAGATATCTGAATCTCCTCGACATGTAGCCAAATCCCAGTTCTTCCACATCCGAGTGTGATTATAGTATAGATTTTTATCACAAGAAGTGTCATCTAAATTAACTACTAAAAGGAACGCGATTCTGTTCATATAGTCCAGTCAACGAAGGTCCAAAATGGGGGTGAAAAACATTAACTCGCATAGTTTTGAAAATTGGTACACATGTTCGTGAAGGTTTATTATGAACATACTAAAAGTTCCCGGTCCTGGGGGGGGGGGGAGTTCGTGGCCCCATCTTTGATTTCATCCTCCCCTTTTTTAGTTTTTCTTAAATATCTTGAAAAATATTCAGTTTTCTAATCACATGTGATTTAACACATTAAAGAGCGTAAAATTCCCTACAAATAAATGCTTTCATTTTTCTTCCAGCTTTAATAGTTTCCCAGATAATGGGTCTCAAAGGTTGCCACCATCTTTGATTTCATCCCCCTTTAGTTTCTCTTAAATATCTCGAAATATATTCAATTCTCAAATTGTAATCAGCAAATTAAAGAGCGTAAAATTTCCTACAAACACATGCTTTTATTTTTTGTTTTAGCTTTAATAGTTCCCGATAATGGATTTCAAAATTTGCCGGCATCTTGAATTTTATCCCCTTTTTTTATTATTATTTTTTTTAATATCTAGGAAACTATTTGATTTTCAAATTACATTAAATTCAAAAAATTAATGATCGTAAAATTCCCAATGAATGCATGCTTTTATTTATTTTCTAGCTTTAATAGTTTTTGAGATATTTAAGAAAAACTAAAAAAGTTGGGATAAAATCCAAGATAGTTGCAAATTTAGAAATCCATTATCTTGGAAACTATTAAAGATAAAACAAAAATAATAAAAGCATGCGTTTGTAGGTAATTTTATGCTCTTTAATTTGCTGATTACATGTTATTTGAGAATTGAATAGATTTCGAGATATTCAAGAGGAACTGAAAAAGGGGGATGAAATCCAAGATGGTAGCAAACTTTGAAGCCCATATCTCGGAAACTATTAAAGCTAGAACAAAAATAAAAGGACGCTTTTGTAAGGAATTTTATGTTCTTTAATTTGTTGTATCACATGTGATCTGAAAGGTAAATAGTTTTCGAGATATTAAGGAAAAACTAAAAGGGGGGGATGAAATCCAAGATGGCACCGTGAGCTCACCCCCCCCCCAGGACTGGGGACTTTTAGTATGCTTATCAGAAGCCCCTAACAAACATGTACATAATTTTTAAAACTATATGATTTAATGTTTTTTTTTCAAATCCTTCATTGACTGGACTAATAGCAGAAATTTGAGTCCCTTGGAAGTTTAAATGTAAACACCTCGCCCCCTGGCGAGTGTGCAGAAACGGGAATAGCATCCTTTTTTTACTGTCAGTAAATGATTGATTTTCATTGGTTGCCAATGGCGTTTCATTATATTTATAAAAAAGATCAGTGAATTGTTGCGTCCAATAAGAATTATCAAAATAAAAAATTGCCAGTTTTAGAATAAATTTCCCTGACTTTTCCTGGTCTCCCGAAATTCCCTGACCATTCCCGGTTTTCCGGTCGGCTGGCCACCCTGATATATTATCCTGAGGTGACCAAGGAAATCTATTTTTGGAGTTAAAATATTGTAAGTCCGTACATAATTTCACATTTAAGGCAAGAAGCAATATTAGTATTGCTATTATGCATGTTGCACTTTAAATCAAATTAATCCTTAAAATTCAAAACATTTCATTATGTTTTTATACCTGATTCAAGTAGGGTCATTTCCTTAATTGATACTTACATATTATCCCATCGCCCATTCTTGTCAATTTTTAAAAAAAGTCCCCAGAGGATATGATATAGAACCTCTTAAGAGGACATACACAAAAAAATGTCATTTTTGTCATCTCTGAAATGCTTTAATAGTTGAATGATGCTTGACAGCACTGCTGTATTTGTTTACTAATTCAAAATTTTATTGTTTTGCATTCCACAAATTTTTGTTTCTTTAAAAGAGTTGCCATTTTGCTGTGTTTTCTTACAAATTTAAAAAAGAGAACAATAACAACTTTCAACAGAAAAGCCTTTTTGTAATCTTGAACTTATGTTCACAGTGCACATGAATGTCCCTGAAGGAATCAAGATACATGACGTAAATGGCATTTAACAACTAATTGCATGCATCACCACCAACTTCAATTTTTAATTCCTCATACAAAATACGTAGTTGATTCCAAAATTAAGACGGTGGAAGGCATTTTAGACCCCACACTATGTTAACTGGACTAAAACATGCTAATAAAGAGAATCAGAAAAAATTCAAGAATTAAAAAATTAAGAGAAATTATTAGAAAATTAATTAGAAGAAAATTTAAAAATATCAACTATAATCATTTAGCTTACAGGATATATTTCCTAATATAATTTCTTAAAAGGCCTTGATTATATATTCCACAACAATTTGATACAATAAAAAAAAATTAAAATTCATTACGATATTATTAAAGAATATGAAAAAAAAAATAAGAATCTTTATTCTTTAGCTTTTAACATTGGGAGAAAGAAAGGAATTAAATATTTGTATAAACAATGAAAACAATTGAAATTTCACTGCAACAATGCATAGTACAGTTGCAAATTATACGTAAATATATTAATATAAAATTTTGTTCAAATTGGGGAAAAAAAGTAAATGGCAACTAAATTAATATTTATGAAAAGACATTTTTAAAATTTAAAGGTGGTGTAAAAATGATTTTGTGTGTGATATTTTCAAAAATTGTTGCCATAAAACACCAAAATTTTGCTTAGTTTTTAATTAAAATTTCAAAAAAATTGCTCCTAGGAGCTCATTCCCACCCTCCAAATTATGTTTATGCAAAATTTGGTATCTCTAGGTGCAACGGTCTGCCCTACAAAGCAACAATGAACATGCACACATTCCCCTTTTATTATTAGTAGAAATTTCAGAAATGATTCTTTCTTCTTACTATTTTTACAAATTAGAAAATTTAAACATTCAGAATATAAAAACATTAATTGGGTCTATTTAACACATATATGAGTAAAGCATGGGGGAAATGATTACACAAAAAGGAAGACAATACATGAAGCTCTCGCAAACTTCCAACTGTTTTTAAAAAATTATAAAAATTTAATGACATAAAATAGCCCTCCTTTCATGTTCACCCCTTAAACCACAACAACGTGTCCGACACGTGCAGCAAAAATTACAGAATTTTTACTATATAAATCCGTAATTAAGTCGATGTAACAATTAATTTTAAATACAAAAATCACTTGGACACGCTTAAAATGTCCCAAATATCCTTTAACATTTTAAAAAGATTGAAATAATAAAAAATATCCTGAATGGGTGGTGTCATCTAATTAGGAGGTTAAATAAAATCGTAGGGCGAGAGGTTTAAGAGAAACAGGAATGCAAACCGAGTACGGAAAATGGAATGGAAAAAAATAATAAAAGACAACAGATATCTAAATGAAGTCTACCTTTTATCTAGAACTGTAATGACATCTCCAGTTTTATAAGGGAGCCAGTCTTTTTTGCTTTTGGGTCCTTGCACAATCTCAATCGAGTCTTGAATTGCTTGGACCTGTTCTGGTTTGTACTAAAAGAGAAATGACAATGAATAAGTATTAAAAACTTCCCAAATGAAAACTAATGCAACAACTATGATTGGATGAAATGTATTCCTTATCTTTATTGCCATTATGTAGATTCATTACAGAAGGTAGTTTTAAAGTCTGTAGAATGATATATGTTTGAGAACTAATGGAATTATGATAAAATTTTATAAGATGACATTTTTCTATTAATTTCTCATGAAAATAATGGTTCAATGTTGAGTAAAATAAAAAGACAGTTAACTCGTACATAATCATTAAAAACTAAATAATGATGCTTCTGTATTGCTCAAGTTTTGCACACATTGAAGTAGGCATAAATTCCGAATAAATAATTATGATAGTTGAATTTTTCTATTAGTACAGTAATTAGTAAATTTACTGAAAGCTAATATTTCATATAGAAGCTACTTGCTTTTAATTAATACTTAAGGTGAATAAATGGTTATCATAAAAGGTATTTTTAAAAATGCCAAGATACTTTTTTAAAATTACCCTCTGATAATTTACCTTCCTGCAATCGAATACTTCCTCAGAATTGCATCAGATACCAGACAGAATTCACCCACAGCATTAAATATGGTGTTTTATAAAAGATGCCAACACAATCCTTCACTCCTAGACAATACGTATTTTATATCTATTTTTGATTTCACCTTTTATTGCAATGTAAATAAGAAATTAAGACCTGCATAATTGCCACCCATATTATAGCATGACTAGTAGAATTGTTGATTATAGAAACCACACGAGCCAATAATATCAAAATGCTAGGAACTTTAAAAAAAGAAAGACCCAATTCATTTTTTAAAATCGGTGATTAAAATGTTTTTTACCCGATAGATTCTATATACCTATAATGTAACTTTACTCAATTCTTGTTATTCACTCATTATTCAAATACCTTTTTAGAATATGAAAACAACCCTAAATGCAATTTTGAAAGAAGTATTTTGATAATTTATATTTTCAGGGATGAGATTGGCAAAAAAGAAAAAAGACTTAAATCATACGCGAGCAAAACATTTGTACCATAATTTATGCGCGAAAGATGTTTTAAGAAGTAAAACATCAGAGCACGCAATATGATGAAAATATTACACTATAATAATTAATAACTTAATTATTTATAATTCAGTATGTATAAATAAGAAAAAGAATATTAAGTTATTATTAAATCATTCACATTAAAAGTCAACAAACAAGTTTAACTCATTATCAGGTGCATCAGAAAATACAAAATTAGACATTAAAACATTTACCACCTGTACATCACTGCGATTCAACATACACCCAACAGAAGTCTGAGAAGAATTATATTTAATAGCCTTTTGATAAAAGTTAGCTCAAAAATAAATAAAAATAAGGACAAATAATTTCTTTTGCCTCATGCAATTGTGTAAAGTGTATTAGCTCTTTATAAATTATAATAACGTATCATATACTGATTGCTGTTTTATTTCTTTTATTTTTATAAATTTTTGCAAAAGTAACAGCACAATGATTTTGCACCTTATAAAGCAAGAGGGTTCGAGATATTGTATAGTTACAATGACAGATTCATTTAGCACTATTGCTATTTGAAACATTTCCTTAATTGTTAAAGAAGTGGTTTTCTTCCGTTTTTTTAATTGTGTGGCTTTTGTTGGTAACAGATCCCTATTAACACGCCTCACCCTTGTTTTGGAGGCCTCCTATCTTTGACAGATTTTTCTTCAATAAAGGATGCGTTTGCATCCTCTGCAAGTTTATTTTCAGTATAGGCTAAAGTTTTTGCACAGTCTTCATTAGTATCTCTCTGTTTAAATACTGGCATAGTTGTCGGGACTACACTATCTCTAGAATGCCTAGGTAAATCATGTTTTAATTTTTTTATTTATGTCTTATTCACTGCTTTTTTGTTGCATTTGCACACAGCTTTTTATCTGCCTCTTTTGACAGGAGTTTCTTTTTTTATGTAGTTTATTTATTTGTTTTTGTTCCATTTTTTTATTTCTTCATCTTGGTACGCCCAACAAGATGACCTTAAGTTTCCAACTAATTTTTTTTTCAACATGTTCATGCAATTTTTTTTTTTTTTTTTTTTTTTTTGCAAAATATGCCACAGAGGTTTTGCTTTCTGCAAAAAGATGGTATTTAATACTTTGAATGGCACTGAATGTTGGAATGTTCATCCTTGTAGAGCTTGCCGATATAATGTTGATTCGTCAGTAGAAGATGAATCAGCTAGTTTCCTAGCCAGTGGAGTTAAGCCGCATGGTCAAGCATAGTTTCCCAGAATTTTCTTTCGAAAACGGAAGATAGGAAGGTTTCTTTTCTTTGTGTGAAAGCAGAATTTTCGGAAGAAAAAGCAAAACAACGGAATTTTGAGAGAAGACAGACAAAAAAGCAGAATTTCTTCAAAATAACAAAAAAAAAGCGGAAATTCGCGAAAAAATATCATCCCTGTATTTTTGATAATTAATTCTTTGAATAAGAATTATTTTGAAAATTTAATAGAGATGTATTAAACTAGTAATCAGTCATTCTGTAAATGGGGGGGGATACTCTCATTAAAAAACTATACTTACCTCGGGTAACATAGTGTTAATTTCTGAAAACTTGGGCCTTTTGTTTGCATCATGTTGCCAGCATTTAAGCATCAAAGTGTAATATTCTTTCGGGCAACATTCTGGCTGTTCCAAGCGCTGAAAATTAGGCTCATCAATGGCTTCTAAAATCTGAGGAGAGAAAAAAAAAATTTAGTTTGCACAAAGATTTTATTGAAACCTTCAACATTTTCTCAAAAGTTATATTTTTTAGAATATCTTTAATAAAATTCTGTTCAATATATATGCTTTCTATTACATATTTCAATATGTTTCTATAAAGAATTTTTAAATAAAACTGACATCAGAATGGTAGAACACTTAGAATCCTTTAAGTATTTTGAGAACACTAAGTTTCTAAAATAAAAAAATGCTAAATAATGAATGGTTATTAATACAATATCAGCATTTTTCATCGCAGAGTTCACCCTTGGCTGATCAATATAGAATCATTACTTCAAATTAGAAATGAATAAAATCTGAAAATTAGAGATAAATACAGGTAAGTAAAACCAAAGAAAAGAACCAAAACACTCAATCAACTAGAAAAAAAGATGTTTTGTCATAAGTTTAAGCACCGTAAATTGAAGTTACATGAAAATTTATATTATAAATGTGGGAACTAGTTATTTCTTTTTATGGAATAAATATGCACTAGGATGGCTGGGATTTGATTAATTATAAACAACTGATGCAGAGAAAAATAATTCTATTGAAATGATAAAATATACTTAATAACAATTTTTTAAGATTTTAATAACTAAATCTGAATTAGTTCTAAATCCAAGATACATTCTTAACTTTTGCCATCCATTGTCACTTTAATAAATTGTTTGTGACATCCTGAAGTCATCAGTTTAATATATTCAATAACACTTTATTAATATTTATTTATAACTTAATATTCATTAGGACAGGCATTTCAGTTTTTATATGAAGGTACTGGTCTTTGTTTTTCCATTTGTCAGTAAAACAAATGTCAAATCAAACAGAATTCATCTCTTCTATTAAGATATTTTACCTTTCAGAGCATTTTCAGTGCTTTAATGATTCAATCTTAAAAAAGAAGATCAGAAACAAAAGAAATTAATTACTATCTATTCATAAAATTTTGATACCTTTAAGATGAATTTGCGACTTCAATGATTTCAAAGAATGTCAATGCTATATAAAATATAATCATTTATTTTGCTTACTAAAATATGTTAAAGAAATGAGTTTCTAATCCAACAATAATTTCATACACGTTCTAGTAAATTAACTAAAATCTTAATTTTTAAAAAGCCTTGTATGTTCCTGCATGTGCTTAAATATAGAAGAATATGATTCATTTTTTATGATGGATCATACTATTTCAGAAGATAATTCATTGTTAATGAAAAATTAACATTGTGGTCCTACCTGTTGACCAGTAAGAGCTGGCCAGGGTTGGAATCCATAGCTGAACATTTCCCATAATGTCACACCGTAAGCCCACACATCACTGGCAGAGGTGAAACGCAGATAATTTATGCACTCAGGAGCACACCTGAAATAAAAAAAAATTCAAGACTATTAATATTAATAAGAAAATTTAAAAGAAAATACATCAGCCCATTAATGCCCAGTGTTCTATTTATAGGACAGTTACATTTCATTTCCGTGGCTAAACCAAATGCATTTTTAATTGTTTCTTTTTTTATTTGTTTATGATGTCAATATATATTCCCAAACTCCTAAACAATTTTCAACAGGCATATACTACCAATTAAAGAGATTTCGAAGTCAAAGTATTGTCATTTTCAAATTTTACTATATCTTTAATATTATACAATTTTACTAAATCTTAATATTTATATAAAAGAAATTTTTTTAAATAATTTTTTTGCTGCTTTTATATATTAAAAAAAAGAAAAGAATTTTTTTTGGCCAATTTAATTTTATTTTACTTAACTTAATATTGGTATTTTAAACATAATTTAATAGAAATTTATTGAAACCTATGCTTTAAATTAATTTGGGCATTAATGGGTTAAAAAAACTCCTATTAGTTACTGTGCAAAATAAAGTTAAAATATTAAATAATATACATAGATAAGACAATTGTATAATGGGTAATTATTAGAAACACTTTATGAAGAGTAACTAAAAGTATTAATTCTCAGTTTTATTCCACAATTTAAGTAACTTAAACCTTTTTTTTTGTGTGTGCAATTATACAACAGATATTACTGTTGGCCATCTTGGCTACACTTATCAGAAATTGTGTCTTAAAAAGCAACAAAACCTATCTCAATTTTCCAAGTTTTACAAGAAGAAGAAACTGAGTTTTTCGCAACCAATACTGAATATTTCCGTTTTCTTTTTTTTCAGATCCGTTATAAGCATGATGTCTCATTTTCATACAGATATGGAAAAGATATTAAATAAATAAAATAAATAAGTGAAAAATAAAATAAAGATTCGCTATTGGTTGTGAAATATTCAGGTTTTTTCCCCCTCTTGTAAAATTTGGAAAATTGAGATGGGTGGTGTAGCTAGTTAGGCAATGAAATGTCGTTTAATTCGAAATTGTTCCAATTAAAATTTGTTGCATAAAAGGAAATTGTCATAATGTAGAGTTAAATTCAACCAAAAGGTAAAGAAAGAGGCCTTGATGACTTGGATACATTTAACTGTCAATGTCATTCAATATGTTCACAAGGAAATGCATACTGAAAATATTTTACATCCAACGTTTTCAAGTGCTATTAACAACTAATTGTAAAATTTCCTACATAAAGGAATTTTTCATCACAGCAATTTATTTTTTTTCTAATTCAGTTAGAAAAAAGTTTAACAGCTTTAATGACAATGGACAGATGAAAACGTTTTCTTAATTTATGACATACTAGGGGGTTATACCCCCTGCTTGCTCTGCTCCCCAACCCCCAAGAACCACACTGTGCAGTTACAATTTAGTCAAGAAAGGCACAACATTTTTCTCTGGGTAGTCACTTATGTTTTTTAAAACTCAGAAAATGTGAGTAATTGAAAGATGAAATATCCCATTCTTCAACCATTTAACTAAAAAGGATATATTAAGGAGACATTCATTCATTTCCCTAATCGTTCAAACTATTTAACTCAAAAAAAAAAAAAAAATCATTGTCTTAGACTTTCCACCAATGTAAGCAAACCAAACTTGCAAGCTGTTGCCAAATGGCGATTAAGAAATTTGACCCTTTTTTATCGCCACATAAGAGAATTATATATATAGACTAGAAAATCACCCGTCATAAATTGCCGAGAGATTTCCCGTCAAATTTTACTTGTTTAAATAGATATATATGCGAGAGAAATGTTTAACATCAATTGAAAACAAAATAAAATAAGCATATGTATTAAGACAGGAATTTTTTTTATTTACATATTTCTTTATTCAAAAATCTCTTGGTAAACAAAATTCCGTATGACGTATTTTTTGTTGTTCAACAATTTTATTATAATTCAATAACCACGAAATTCTGAGCTTGTCAAACGCAAGTCATAAATTAAAATTTCAAAGGAATTCTTTTTCGAAATTATAATCTAAGCAAAGCACTTCTCTGCTTGTCAAACATTGCCAAAAAATATTATCAAATTATACAATCACGATTGCAATAAATAGTCAGATGCATTGTGGCATCCAAACTATATCACACGCACGATATACCACAGACATGATTTACTATTTAAAAACGGAAATTAATTTGAAATATATGATTAATATAATTTAAAATATCTCGAGAACTATTGATCATAACGAGATAAATTTTATACTAATCGATGGGAAATTTTATTTGACTATTTTAGAGCTATTAAATTTAAAATTAGAATGACAATTACTCTTTTAAATTTAAAATTACTGAAATTTAAGTGCTCTAACAATGAAATAATGCTGTTTAATGTCTCGCAGTGCTATGGCGCGAGTTTCATTGTTGGTGACGTCAGAGTGATATTGAGAGACAGATCTGGGCTATTAAGTTAACGAGGTAATTTTTTAGATCAAATATAAAAATTTTTGTGTAACTATTTAATCCATTACTTTAATAAAAATTAAAAAGTCACACCAAAGAAGGTATTTTATTTCTTTCCATATTATTTTCAACAGATCTTTTCATAAAATGCTTTACAAAAGTGACATTATTAAGTTTCTAGTGGCTTCAAGCCTACAGCTCACTATGCAATAGTACTGACGATGCAGCAACAGATACAGATCTTACAAATAAATCTTTATGGTAAAAATTTATTTCTACTACTTTTTACTACTCATGCTTGGAAGCACAGCAGCTTTTTTCCCCTTTGTACATTGATGCACACAAGTTCTATAAATTTTGAAAAAATAAAATTTGGAATTTGTTGTTTACAAATGTCATCCTTAATTTAATTTGTTCTTTGGCAAAAGAAAACTTTCTAACAATTAATTGATCTTCTACTTGAATTATATGAACATTTCAACTCAAAGTTAAAAATGAGAGAGTTTCAACGTACCAAGCAATAGGAAGCTTCAGATTGACATTGAAATTTGTTTGGTAGTAATCCTTCCCTACACCCAAAGCTCTGGAAAGACCAAAATCACTGATTTTCACCTAGAAGACAGACAGAAATTTAACATGTAGTCAAAGTGTGCATCAAAGCATGAGCATGCATTATATATAAGCCACTCAACATATGCTAGCAGGCAGCTCAGTATAATTTTGATGTCAATTTTTTTAATATAGCTATCGAATATAAATAGCATGGATCGTGATAAAAATATTTTCATGCCTTTTATTAATAAAAATTTAACAAATTATCACGAAACCTGCACAACACTTTTATTATAACTTCAATGTTTGTCAGAATAATTTTAAATACTGACATCATAACAAAGGTTACAGTTATTCACATATCAAATCAGCTGTGGATGTCTATAATTTAATATTTATAATATACAAATGCTATATGCGAGAAAGTAAAGCTATATTTAATGTTAGCACTTGACGGAATGCGAATGCTTGTGCCTAAATACATTTTTTAAAAATATTTTTTAATGTAAAATGCATTTATGACTATGTTAAGCAGAATTAGCTATTAACTGTATTCATCATGGAGTTCATACAATACTCTAACATAAATTGCAAAAAGAAAAATTTTATATAAACAACAAACTTTGCCAACAATATATCAGCAGTTGCCACTGCAAAGTAATAAACAGTTATGATAAACAATATTCTGAAATATTTTTCATAGGATAAAAGTTTAGCACGATTATTCAATTGCATAAACTACATTTTTAAGAATAATTTTGTAAGAATCTAAATATAGAAAGTAGTTAAAGTAGTAACATAGATATTTAAATAAAAAATTAACACAATTAGCATAACAATATAAAACAAGAAGCTACATTATCCATTAGCAAAGCATTGTACTAAACAATTATGATTGCTTAACTACTATAACTTTGCCATCTTGAGGGCATCTCATCAGTATAAGAGAGATTAAAAAAACTTTTTCAACAACAATGTGAGGTCTGTATGCAATGGAAAGTCTTGGAAACATGATTAATAAACTTACTTTGTTTTTGGCAAAAACTAAAATATTCCTAGCAGCTAAGTCCCTGTGAATAAGTTTTTTACTTTCTAAATATTGCATCCCTTCACATATTTGTTGGGCAAAGTCACATAAAGAAATCACAGGAAAGCTTGGTCGAAGTGCTGGCTCCTTTAAGCATTCGAGAAGGGATCGCAAAGGAGCAAGCTCTGTGACCTGGGGGGAAAAACGGTTAATAATTAATAATATTCTAATAAAATTCTGGCCATTCATTTTTCAACACATACACAAAAATAAAAGCATTTCTATGATTAAACAAATCAAACCCCTACAGAAAAATCAATTCTGATTCTCTGATGTCTGCAAGTGTTGGCAATCTTACACAACTATAACAACTATATGAAAAAAGGACTTTCAAAGTTTTATCAATATTATACCTATAATTTCTTAGAATGTATAAATAGCTGACAAATTAACAAATTTATAATCATTGTACAAATTAAAACAATAACTATCTATTCACACATTTCATATCTTTATTGAATATATTTTGATGATATTTTAAACTACACTCAAAGCTGCTTTTATGCAGTAAATAGGGATCATATAAACACACAAAAATATTTCAAAACTTCAGAAGCAGCTATAATAAATATTTTTTGCAAAATATTTAAAAAAAATTATGTAGCAGATAGAAAACACACAAAGAAATACAATGCACAAACAGATTTGATTTGTAGAAATTTTAATGATGAGTCAACTCAAACCATGAACAATTGATTTTTTGCTAAATTAAAGAAAACAATAACAAGTAGATGTTTTATATGCAATTTTTACTACTTATAAGATAATAAGATTCAAATTTTTTCAACAAAGAAAAAAATGTTAAAGCTAAAAATGATATCTAATCTAAAAATTTTGTGATTTTATCAGCAATTTAAGACACTGCTGTAGACATTTACTTGGTCTATGTTTCAGATTGTAAGTGACATGTCCTTACGCTCTCCCCCCCCCCCCATTCAAGTAGACTTTTCATGATAATGGAACTTTTGAAGAGATTCTTCGATATTTATACTGTATTAGTTTTAGTATACTGTATTAACACATTTGCTGAAACATAGAAATTAGATTCAAGCTTCAGAAAATACAACTGGTAACTTTGCTTGTTCTAGAAATTAGTATACGAAAAAAGAAAGAAAGCGAACTTATTTTGCAGACATCTATTAACATATCCAAATTATCTAAATGAGAATGCAAGTCAAATTCTAATGCACAGCAAACTTCTTGGAAGACGAATTATCTTGTCCATAGCAGTGAATGTGTTAAGGATTTCTAAGCATTGTTGTAACTATGAATTTATTTTATTTACTAGCCACCTTCGGCGATCAACTGGTTCACCCGTTTAAATAAGTTTTTATTTTTGTATTTTATATTAATTATAGCATTACCTGTTGCAGTTTCAGCCACGATAACTCAAGAAAGATGAACAAAAAAACTGAATATTTCATTGTATTTGACAGATAATAAAATATTTAAAGACGTAAATTTTAAATGCCAGCAATACAATTCTGCAAGATGATTCACAGCTAAAGAAACTTACAAACTGAGTTTCAAATAACTTTCACTCAATTCATCTATCACTCATTGGTAGAATGATTAATGCTGAATATGGTCACGAAAACCGAACATGTGAACCAGTGGTGCAAAAAGTGAGGCGGCAAAAAATTCATAGACATCTAAAAGACCCAGGAGTATATGAGGTACATAATAAAATTTAAAAATTAGTTAGTTTTCCCGAACACTATTGCCTTTTTGTAATTCCTAGTTTCAAGCTGAAATTTCTAGTTTCTAATATCAAATTTGATGAGTTATCACTTGAGGAAATTTAAAAGCGGTTTCACGCCTCATAAATTTAAAATGGCAGGAAAGCATGAGATTAAATGCTTGAAGAAAGGATGAAAATCATTTTAATCCAATCACACACAATGAAAACAAACCTGAAATCAAATATCTGCTGTCACGCTTTATAAAAATATTAACTTGAAGCAGGTGCAATAAAATATTTCAGAAATGCAATGAATACTAAAGTGAAAATTCTGCTTTGGAATTAATTTCCAAAGAAAAAATTTTATGCTATCACAACCGTAATGATTACAAAAGCGCGTGAATAAAAGATTTGCTGAAATAATGATGTTGGGTTCACACAAATGACAGCACTGTAAAGCACACATCGCTGTATTTATATTTTTATTTTAAGAGTTGGGAATCTGGCATTTTCTATTCAAGTTTCAGTTCCAAAGTAAAATTCATGAATAATGCGTTTGTAAAATAAATGTCTATTTTCAGTTCTGTAAAAGAGTTATTTTTTTTATAGAAACTACTTTATGTTGAGTCAGGGTCTCAGAAGTATGTTTATTTAACTCTTGTGAATTAACGTCTTGAACAGTTTTACTTTTTTAACCACCAGGAGTGTCTCCCCTACACTTTCTTGTATACTTCCCCAAAAAGGTGCTGTTTCCCCTCCCCCTGCATGGATAAAAAAATCCGAACCTACTGTAACCCAGAATCCAATGACTATCAGAAGGTTTTTCATTGTAGATTATAGTGATTGTAAAATATTTAGGTAAAGAATCAAATTCAAAGAGATGCGTACTGATTAAAACGCCACTCTCGCTGGCTCAAGGACAAAGTGACGTAATTCGCTCCATAGCTTCCGCATGCACAAAGATTGCTACCAGTACGCATGTGCATGGAGAATGGGATTAGAAAAATTAATTATGCAATTTGAACGCCTTTTTGTTAAACGATTGAAATGAAATTTAGGCACAGATCTATAACTAATATTAGCAACCGGTCATACCAATTTTTATTTATCTAAGTCAAAGGGTTTAGGGGATATAATTTTTACAAGTATGGGATTATACAGTCGAACAGACCATCAACCCTTCGACGAATTTGGTCCAAAATTTGATACGGACCTACATTCATGATGATAAAACTGTGTACCAAATGTTATCCATCTAGCTATTCAAGTTAAAGTGTTCACATGATCGCGGACAGACAGACTTCGCGTAGATGGATTTTGTCCAAAATTTGATAGAAACCTACAAATTATGTGTAAAGATTGCATACCAAATTTCATCCCTGTAGCTCTAATAGTTTTCAGGTTATCGTGTTCACAGACATAATTCCAAAATTATGTTTTTCGGACTCGGGGAGATCTAAAACGTGGAGATTCATCAAAATCTCGAGTTCAAACTTTTTTGACAATTACAATACTTTCTTCTTTGTATACTTCGTATACAAGAAAGTAAAAAGGTGAAATGTTAATAAAATTTAGCAGAGACTTCAGTGAAATCTTGGTTTGCTCCAACAAATGAGATGGTTTGCAATTTATTTACAACAATAAAAACATCGTTACAATTCATGTTTTAAAACATTAATTAAAATTGAACAAAATGTCACATGGAAATAAGATTGGTGTCATTGAAAAGCTAATTTTTTTATCTTTAAGATGATGTTAAAATGATTTTTTTGTGATAATAGGATCCAAAGTTATTCGGAAAAACGTTAAAATTTAAAGCAATTTTTAAATAATTTAAATTCTAATTAAATTTTCGAAAAATCATTTCTTTGTGAGCACCTACTCCCCAAGAAGCAACTGCCTGCCAAATTTCTAGTCCCAGTGGTTTGGGAGATTTCATGATGAGTGAGTCATGGTATTTGCCTTTTATATATAAAGATAACACACTCTGCTTACAATTTGAAAAATATCTTGAAAATAAATAAATTTAATAAAAAGAGTTATTAAAACATTTTTATTAGTGTACTAAAAGGAAAAAATTTTTCTTTTAATTATTTTTTACTTTTTAGTCTTTAATTCATAATTGGAAATAACATGGAATCCTGAAATCAAATTTTTTTGAAATTCACTACCAAATGGTATCGTTTGTATGGAATCAAAATTCAATTTAATTAATATATTAACTGATAATTAACTCCTAAAAATGTTAAAATAGTGTATTGTCAGCAAGAACATACAAGTGTACAAAATTTCAAACCTCTAGAATGTCAAGAAGCAAGTGAAAAATCAATTACAAAATTTCATCTGTACAAACATGAAACAAGTCAAGTTACAAAGTATATTTAAAAAAAACTTACAAGCATTAAAGTATTAGTTTCCAGAACAACTCCGTACAGGCGAACTATGTTCTCATGATCTATGGTATGCATTATGGCAGCTTCTTTTAAAAACTCCATATGATTTTTCTGCATTCGCTCTTCACTTAGGCACTTTATAGCTACTTGGATCTAGAGGAAAAGAACATCAATCAAAAACTGAAAAGTATACCATACACTGTTTCGCTTGAATAAATATTACAAATAATGCAATTTCATCAGCAGCATCCGAAGATGATTTTTAGATTTTCATACACATTTTGACAATAAAAGAAAATTTTGCAAGATCAGATGTTACCCCCAGGCCAAACCTTGCCAGTTGTACCCTTAATTAATACACTGTTGACCGGTCACAAGTTAACTCATATTTTCATGTTCAAATGCTGTTGACCGATCACGAGTTAATTTGTTTTACATCCACATTCAATTACGAAATATTAGCCAGTGACATGAGATAGCCTCGGTGTAAAATTACCAGTCAAGAATGTGTTAAAAATTTCATAGTTGTTCTGGCACAAGTCACCAAGTCCAAAAATTTTGATTTTGAAATAGATATTATTTTGTCATTTCCTTGGTAAAACTCACAAACTTCATTGCTGAGTAAGAGATGTTACACTCCAACATCATACTGTTTTAAAGAGGTTTTTACAATTTTTTTCTTATTTATTTCTCATTAAAAAAAAAGCACTGGCTTCACTACATCACTGGTTAACATGCTCACTGACAAACTCACCAACAGATATAATTCCAAACATACTCGTGGAAATTTGAGATTCATCCAATTCTTGAAGTTGAAATTTTTGAAAGTTTCAATATTTTCTCTTTATACACAAGAAAGTAAAAAACGCACATTATTTATTTTCTTTTTAGATACATGTGAATGCATTCTTTTCTTACCCTTTCTCCATCCTCATTTGTCCAAACACCTTGCTGAACAACACCAAATTCTCCCACACCCAGCTCTTTGTTTATGACAATGTTATCTTTAGGTATAATGTGCTTGCTAGGGACTTTGATATTGTTCTTCTCCAGAGTATTATCATTGAAGTAGATTGAAGACCTGTCAGGATCGTCTTTATTCTTTAATATCATCTGAAAAATAAAACATTCTCTTTTCATGAACAATTATGTTACTCATAAATAGAAATCCAGCTATGAAAAAATTAGAATATAGCAACTATTTTAAGAATGAAAATAAGAAAAGGAGGTATAAAACATTTTTAAGTTGTCTGTCAATATGGTGAATAAGCTGTAAATGTCCGTGAAAAATTTATACATTTGCCATTTGCAAGGAAAAGCCCTTCATTTTTAAATTCTCAATCAAAGTAAATAATTAAAGACATTGCTAAAAGACACAGATTTTATGGGTTTCCTGTTTCCCAAACATATGTACAGGTAATATCTTTGGAACATATATTAGAAATAAGTTTAATGAAAACAATTTTTTTAAACACTTTTGTTAATGTAATAAAAAAGTAGATTTTTTTTCAATTACTTTCTACTTTTTAATTGATTATTCTAAATATTGCGGAATTTTGATATCGATTTTTTCCCGCCTCAAATTCACTACCAAGTGGCACTTACGACTTTCTATTAATTGGCACAAAGTTCATACAATGTCTATATGGATTTTCATATGGACACAATATGCACTTTATTCTAAAGTACTGAAAATGCAATGAGGTATCAGTCGTACCTTCTTAATTTTCCGTAAGTAGGTCTGTGGGCAATATTTCTGGAAATACTTTCTTAATCTTCTCATTTCAGGCTTTGTCATGCCCATCTGCAGCAGATCGTCCTCTTCCACATATTTGAGTTGGGCGACAGAAGTCACTTTCAGATCATTCTTCAGAGGGCTGAAGTAGTGAGAGAGCTCGGCTTCAAGAAGGAAGTCGTACAATGTTGGGCCTTTTCCGACGACCGCCATCTTGTTCTAAAAGAGTCACAAACAAATTAAGTAGCTGTTCAATCTGTATTAGGTATTTTTTTTTTCTCTCTCTTTAAACTGTTATTGTGGCTTCACAATAACAGTTCAAAGAACAAAAACAACAACAAAAGAAAAACATCCTAATCTTTTAGTACATGGGACTTAGTTAATTCAAATTCGCCCATAATTCGAATATTTTTTTTCGGTCCCTTGAATTTCCTATTAACAAAATGTTAAAAATATCGTCTTTAATTTGAAATTATTTTGGATAATTCGAATTTGAAACTAAAAATAAAAAATCTGTATTCCTGTATAATTTTCTTTAGTTAAATATATCTGTACCTTGTGTCCTCAGTGATAGAAGTGAATAATTATTTTCAAAGCTCTTGATTCACTTGAGGATTTTACTGTTGTACAATGCACTCAATCAAAAAAGCAATAAAAATGCATAACTTTTTTTAAAAAATTGAACATTTTAAATGCGAATAGTACTGTTTATTTCGAAGTTTTGCCGTACAATTGTGCACTCAAAGTACAGGATAATGTCTCCTTGTTAAAATTAATTCATAGTGCTTATTTTAATTTATTAAAAGTACTTTATCTGTTAATCATTAATTATTTTAAAACTTAAATATTAAAAATAAATCTTTATTGCCATTTTTAGTTTAAAAATCGTTGTTTTCTCTAGCACTTAATTGTTTTTTAACATAGCTTTCCTTCGAATTTTTACTGTGCTCTCGTCAGTTTCGAATGAGCCAAGTTCCATTGTTCCACTATGGTACAGTCCAAAAGTGACCCTACAGAGACCATCAAAGGCAGAGTTTTAGGATCTTAACTTGAAAGCAAAGAAAGTACTCGTTAAATAATGAGTATTCAAGTAACTAGACATCCCGGACAGACACGATTTTCGAAGGATTTTCAATTTTTTACGTATCAATAAACAGCTGACATTTTTGTTTCTTAAAGTTAGCTTTTGCAGAATTCCTTTACAGCTTTTAATATAAATAGAATAATCACCTCAATATGACCATACAGATGAATCGGCTTGGAAGATCTAATAGTAAAAGTAATGGAGAAATGTATTATTTATGCTTCTTATTATAATCTCCCTGTCAAATATTTCCTAATATTTAATTACAATCTACAATTTTTTATTTTATTTTCTATACCCCAAATGCATACTCGACTCCCTTCAATATACTACAAAGCTAAGTACAAAGCGCGCCATACTGTAGAGGCATAAGAAAAAGTCAAAGGGAGACACTCTCGCTACTTGATATTCCTTATTTTCCACTAAAAAAAGGCAATTCCAATGGCTAGTTGGAAAAAAAAATCTAAATGCGACACGAAGCAGTGGGTAAACACGTGGTTCATGCATACAAATCTAAAACTAGAAAACGTCACACAGAAAGTTACGAAATCTGCACAAACAGCTGGGATCCATTCACTATTCTTTCCCTTCAAGATTAGGAGGGTATCTGCATGGCTATTATACTACATCTTCGTCTTACCACTACAACAGCAAATATATTTTCGGCTCAAGGTTTCCCTTTGGTTGTTCGTATATATTTATCAACTTTATAAAGGAAAATTGGGAGAAAAAAAAATGCGTTAGTAAAGCAATGTTTTCCCCAGTTTTGAAACAAAGTCTGCCCCTCCCCCCTTTTGAACAAGTAACTATTCTGAGCAAGCAAAGTAAAACTGAGTTCTTTTAAGTTATAAGATAATTAGGAATGTATCGAACATTCGGCAACTATTCGGTATTCGGCCGTTTTGCCGAATACTAAACAGATATTCGGCCAAATAATTCCAAGATAATAATTTTAGAAAATGTACGCTTTTGTATACATTTAACAAAGAATATAGTGCACAATTATATTTCAGCACATTTATTATCAAAAAAATATAACATTTACTTAATTTTAAGTAAATTTGGTATATTTAATAATGCTACATATCATTGTAAAGCCTGAAATTATGATGCAAGAATGATAAATTATCAGCATTTTCGGAGAAAAGTATATTCCGTTCGGTTTCTTATATATTATCAGATTCAGAAAATAAATGATGGGTGATTGGAAAAAGGATAACATTCCAGTAGAATCTTACCCTTTTTCCAATCACTCATCATAATTTCATTCCTGTTCACTATATATTGTGCTTGCAGGAGCTGAAAGATATTTTCTTGCTTAATTTTTCCACCAATTCAGTGGACACTCCATCCCAGTTCTTTAGCAAAATCTCGATTTACTTCTAACAATTTTAATTTATCCACTTAATTATTTTCTGTTCTTCTGCAATGATGACTCTTATTTCAGTGAAGCAATCCCAAAATGAAGAGAGTTTCTCATTTCTTATTATCGGAATTAAGATATTTTAAAATATTACAAAAATGGATCAAGATATTAATTTTTTTAAATGTGCAAATAATAAATAATCAATTTTATTAATCTTCAATTTCTTATTAAAAATTTGATAAATATTTTATTTACAATCATAAGTGAAATGTTTTTAAAAAGTGGATATTCGGCCTGAAATTTGGCCGAATATTCAGTACTCCGGCAAATCGTTCGTACATCGTTACATCTCTGAATATAAAAATAATATTTAAGCTAATTTCAAGTTTCTGACATTTAACTAGAATAAGATATATAAAATTCATTAAAACTGTTTTTAAAAACACATTAATGTACTAAAAAGATTTTTTTAAAAAAAATTCAATTATTTTCTGCTTTTTAGTCTTTAATTTACAATTCAATATTGTAAATGTTACATGACACACTCGTATGGAATCAAACTTAAATTTAATTGATTACCTGATAATTAACTTCTGTAAATATTAAATACATAGTGTTATTGCCTCCGAGAGCACACAACAAAATTGGAAAACTCTAGTAGCCCAGGAAGTGAGCGAAAAATCGATTATAAAACCCCATCATTACAAACACAGGATAAAAGTTAAATAAAAAGATATAAAATCATTCTTCTGCCAGATATCGTAGTACTAAAACTTGTTTATAATTAAATGTAGAAAACAAAATTTCAAAGAATACAGATTGTTTGAAATTAATTTAACAATATTCTGTGAGGAAGACACTCATTTTCGACAAAGGTAAGCTAATTGTCGGCAGAATATCTATGTTTGAGAGAATAAGCAAAATTGTGCAATGAACCCCAGTCATTAGAAAGCCACAAACCGTACTTAGTTCGATTAATGTTTAATTGCAACACCTCTGTATTCCTTTTGAAATAAGAAATCGAATCGCAAACTTGATAATCCGAGCGTTCTTAATTTGAATTCTTTCCATCGGCAAAATGATTAACTGAGTAAACTCAACAAATCACTTATCTTGAGTACCTCTTCGCTAGTTTCAACCAATGGCGGTTTTTTATAATAGGAGGCCACAGGCAAAAAATTGTTTTGAGGCCTTCCCCCACCACCACCACCACTACCAAATGTCATAAATTCGCCTTATGATTAGCACTGCGTTGTAACAACTGTGTTTTATAACTCAGTCTGTTTGTTCTGTCTGTCTCCCCTCCCACCGTAGTATGCCTTACACCCTGTTTGGGTAGGCTGGCCGGTGTGGGTCTAAAACAAAAACAAAGCACTGCGTTGTACAAATAAATAGATTTTGAGGGACCCCAGGGTCTCGAGACACGAGTCAGAGCCTCTAGCACCTGTGCGAAAAACCGCCACTGGTTTCAACAAAAGAAGCTGAATCCCTCTACTTTAGAGGTAATTAATTACCAATGACATATTATAATGCGTTTGACAGGAATTTCGAAACCGCCTTAATACGTGTAACTAAAGAAAAAAAAAACGAACATTTTCTCTTTGTATTCATGTTATTATTTTGTGTCGCTTAGTTTTAAAAATACTAAACTTTGAAAATAGATTATTCATTTTGAATAACCCTGTACAACAATACTGTTTATATTGCGAGTCCATATAATTTTCAGATGCCAAATTATTCTATTCCAGGGGCGTTCAAATTGGTTAAGACGGACATGCCTAAGGCACATAACAGAAATTGTCATAAGATTATAAAATCTAGACAAATTTATTTCCTGTATATGCAAGCTCATAAAGAGAAGAAATAATAAATTTTAGTTACCTGTAATAAAAATAATGTCAAGTTATCATAACAGATTTCAGCATGAAAATCATACGTTGGATATTTAATAAATTGGAACCATTTGGAGAAGTTGTACAATATTTATGAAAAGCAACGGGGAATTTTAAGGTTTAATTAAAATTTATTGCAAAATCTGACGTTTGAATTAAAGAAAATCTTTAAAGAAAAAAAGGAAATTTACATTAATTAGGGAACTATAATAAATCAAACAGAAACAATCAATTCGTTGGTAGAATAAGTAAAATAAATTATAACCACAAAAATAAAAAATAGTAAACATTATTCGGTTTAATTAGATTTATGATTTTACTTATTTACTCACTTTTTTATTTACTGGAGGTGCCAAGTTACCATGTTTGTGCCTGCGGCTTAACAATCCAAAGAGTTCGTGGGTTGTTTATGGCTTATTGACGCAAGAGCGGCGACGATTTAACTTTATAAAATTTTATTTTATTAGGTTACTGCAGGCTGCAATATGAAATTTTCGGAGCCGTAAACGCATTCAAAGCAAATTTTGAAATATCCCACGAAAGCAATCGAACCCACATCGTTTTACCATATATTTGCAAACTCTTTTTTGTGCGAATACACCACTTGTATGTTTCCTACCAGGTGCGTTATAATATTTTCCTTTTTTAAATTTTTGATATGAAACTATTGTAGAATCCACAAAACCATTTCCAATGAAATCTAACATATCAGTGTTAAACACTACCGAGAAATGAAGCATAATAGATGTATTAATTTTTACTCTTATCATTTTTAGTTCACAATTCTTTTTCCAACCTGCTCTCTTAATAATCATGAAAATAACATTTAATTATTAGAATTACAATAATTTTGAGTGTATGATAAATAATGAACATTTTCTATCTTTTTTTAGATACCACTTCCTGCCTTTTAAATTCAATAAACAAACTTTTAAAAAATATGATAATCAGACTGAAATGTTGAAATACCTAATTCCCATAACAACCCTTGAAATGTGAATTCTCAAAAACCTATGCGATGGCGCAATGTTTACGTTGAAAATTGACGCATCATAACAGATTTTAACATCTGGCTGAAACAGATTAATGCTTACAACCATCGGAGATTTATTTGCTTTTCGAATTCCTTCAACTAGGAGTGAAGTCCACACACTCGTAAAAAATAACATGCGTCATCGAAACCCTTCAGTCTTTTTCAAGCGCACGCACAAGTAGCCTCTAACTATAACCGCCTCCGTTCAGAACAGTTCTTAGAACATTTTTTTCCCCCTAAATGTTCGTAAGCAGGCCCTACGCAAATGCTACGCTACAACGGCCACACGTTCTTAAAGGCCCGCTACTCCGAAACTATTAATAGAAGTGAGAAAGTGAGAGTGCCGAATCGCTACCAAAGGGCTGTCAGCACGGCCTGTTGGGGCTCTTAGGAAGCATGAAATACCAAATCAAGAGGAAGAAGGATAAAAGAACGGGGTTTTGTGCGATTTTTGATCTCGATTATTTTAGCAGAAGCCAGCGAAATGTGATACACCAGATCATTATGATAACCACTATACTACGAATATGAAAACAAGTAAAGAATGCGACTGCTGCCTTCAAAGCTACGTTCTATAGCAAAATCTGAAAATATTCCACGACTGCTAATTTTACTGCCTAATTTTATCTTTGTATTACGCTAACACACGCGGGTAAATATAATAATAGTGCAAACAAACACATTGCTTAAATATAGAGTACTTTTACATTAAAAATATAATAATCTTAAATATCGGAACTAAAGGTTATCTTCCCAAAGCCCTGGATTTAAATGCGAAATATTATCGTCCGTTTTTTTCATATCGAAATATATTCAGAAAGATATTTAACTCAATCTTAACTTACTTTAGAAATAGCTCTATGCTTAAAAAGCAAACAATATTTAACACATTCGTTGCGGAGGTCGTATTGGCTGTATTTCGCAATATCCGGCTTATTTTCTAGTACCTTTTCATCCTTCCCGACTTCGTTAGCAGGGCCGGACTGAGGGTGTTTCGAACGGTGAGAGCGCACTAGGCCCCGCGCCGCTGACTGATTACGCGAGATGAAAATTGATTGTATTGATTTACTTAACGAAATCAGAATTTGTCGTCGAGTTTTGCCTTTCAGGATCACACTATTACAATATTTATTTAAAAATAATTTATTTGCATTGTTTCCAAATTTTGTTTTGAAAATTTATAGACCTTTACCAATTACCGTCGCATCTAAAGAAAGATCTTTCTTAGGACTGATAATACATTTGACTCCGCTTAATGTTATCATTCGCTTTATATTATCAAAAACCTCTGGTCCCCAACCAACGTATTCAAATGTACACAAAATTATTCGCTTAATGTGATCACTACATCGTTTAATGTTATCAGTTTGGAAGTAGAGAATTGACTGATCCCTCATTTTCAACCAGCGTTAACGATTGGCGTTCGTAGAATTGTTTGCTTCACTTGTAAGGAAACATCTGGGGGTCAATTTTCCCCACACATCCCAAGAACTGCGGGGTTTATTTTTCATGACCTCTCCTTGAAGATCGTCCATTTAGCGGGCAGGGACGTGACTGTTGGTAATTGTCATTGAACCTCCTGAAGTGAACCTCCTCGGAAAAGTATGAAGAGTGGATGTCCATTGACGGGGACATTCCAGTAACTGCCACACTAACAGACTTGGAAATTTTCCAAGCTGTTTGTGAGCAAGAACAAGCAATAAAAGTTGATGATTCCGACAAACGCCGAAATGAGACAAGCCCTTAATATTTTGAAACGCGGCGTGCAGCATCGTTCAACAAATTTTTAAAAACAATACGAGTACGAACAATATATAAATGAACTGCTAAGGAATAATTGTCGTCAAGCGACAATTAATGAATTTTTTTAATTGCTATTTTTGAAATAAATTATAGTTAGCCCTGAGGTAAGTGGTTTTTTTCCCCTTGATGTGAAAAAAATATAGTTGATTTTACCCGAATCGATTATTATTATCAATCGGTTAATGTTATCAAATTCTTAAGTCCCCATTAAGTGGAGTCTACTGTAATAAAAAATTACTTGAAATCTAGCATTTGTCAGGAAAGATTCAACCCCTTGGCAAATCTATCGAATCCGAATTAACCAAAAAAGCTAAATTATGATATTATCAATGAATTTTCTATAAAACATGTAAAAAAGTGAAGCCAAAATCACATATTGTAAACTTATTCTGGTAAGTGGCATACTAAATTGTACTTATGAAGTAATTATTTTTGTTATTGATTTATTAAAGATTTTTTCAGTGTTTGAAATGTTAACTTCATCTATACTTATAAAAGGCAATGTTTGTGTGTGCGTGCGCGCGATCTCCAGACGAATCTATCGCACTTACAGCCATGAAATTTGGCACTCAGGTAGTCGTAATGGTGACTCAATGCACCTCGAAGCCAGAATTTTAAAATTTAATCTAGAAAATTTTTTATTTAATGTTTTGTGTTGTTTTGGGTCATTTTTGGAACGTTTACGGCCGTAGTATCTTTTCTAATGATCGTTGAAAAACAATAACTGCACCATCGGATAGAACAAACATTTTTCGTTCTAATGTAGTTTGCTTTGAATTTCTAACATAATTTACCGAATTTTGAGAAATTTTTAAATAATAGTCACTTTTCCTTTATATTAACTTTCAATTCTTATTTTATTGCATCCGACGTTCTAATAATGCTATCATTTTCAATTTTTTTTTTTTTTTTGTATAAACCGGAATATTTATCCCTGTTTTAAAACAATCATGGTTAAAGTACCTTTTTCTCCGATTTTCCATGAATTTTTTTATTGATCAGTTCAAACATTTTCTCTCACAGATCCGAATCGACGAAGCTTTCGACCGTCCCAAGGTTCCTTTCACTTCCCAGTATGCATTTCTACTATCCGATTGGCTGGCGGTACCAAGCGAAAGTAACGTTGTACTCTCGATCATTTTAATGCGTCAGCTAATCTCAATTGCTTCATTTTATTGATCCAAGAATTATTTGATTTGTTTTCTTTATACTTTTTGATAGTCGGGCATAAAGGTGTTATCTTTAGTTAAAAGAACACGTTATTCATCTCGCTCAAGTTCCTGAGTATACTTTCACTAAAAATCGAGGGCGAAATCAATAATATATATACATATATGTTTTGATTTCGTTTTCAAAACTTTATTTTATGTAATTCTGGGCTTTTTTTTATTTGTTGAAGCCATTACGCCACGGGCAACGGCGTGCGCGTACTGCTAGTTGAAAATAATTTAATTACTTATCATTTTCGATACCAAATGTAAAATGCAATGAATTATTTTACTGTAGGAAATTTGTTTCAAGGCCCCGCAAGTCAACTTTGCACCGGGCCCCGCTTTTTGTTCAGGCCGGCTCTGTTCTTTAATATATTCATAATGAAATTTGTGCAGATTTTACTAACCGAGTGAGTCTCAGCACGGTTGCCATACCTGGTAGAAAGAAAGGGAGCGTACTGAGATGACGCTTTCTGTCTCCAAAAAGGCAACAAAGAGCGTCCTGGCGCGTTCGCGCAGCGAATGTGTGAAACCAAGCGACTGATAAGTCGCAAATATTTTCGCTCATTCCCATCGGTATGCTGGTAAGTTATTAAATGACTTCATTGTTGTGAATTCTACGAATCAACCAAAAAATTCTCAAAAAAATCTTACAAGAATGTTTTTTAAAAGTCTCTAAAAAAACTCACTAACATTTCTCATCCTGACCGACTCCATCCTGTAAAATGCAGTCTTCGAAGCTGAGACAAAGAATAAATCATTTTTTTTTTAAACCCATTCCTCCGAATTCCAGTCACTCTGTATTCGTGGTCATGGGAGTTCTTAAAAGCTGGTAAGGAACAAGCAAGATCTACAGTGCTGATTAAGAACAGGTTGCACAGTTCGGGAATATGTTCAAAGCCAGTTTAGATACCAGAAAAAACTGTTTTGTATGGAAAACGATTCGCCTGTTGAGGTTTGATTTATTTTAATGATGGTTTTGCATAATTCATTCTATCACATACCTTGGCTCTTAATATTATCCGATTACATTCAATCGTTTTCAGATTAAGGAAGATGTTCAACACGATGAAGGGATTAGAAATCAAATCGAAATAAAGATGCCCCACAAAAATAAACTGGACGCATTAAAAACTGCGGGGAGCTATATATAGGATCAGAAATCTTTTTTTAAAAGACAGTTAAATTGATTCACATCTCTTTTGAGAGAAACAATTCTTTTTCCACATAATGTATTCAGGAGGAAGAGAACTCATTTGATTGAAGATTAATGTCTTACGTGAAGGTATTTCCATGTCTGCTATGCCAAACGATCTAAACCGATAAAAGAGCTAAAGCTTTCTGATAGTAAGATTTAAACGAGCAATAACAAATAATTTCCTGCATTATACATTGAGAGACCTTTGAATCTCAAGTGAACTTCCTCGAACCTGAGTTTTCAGCTATAAAGAATGAAGATAAAACAAATTTAAAACCTTCAACAGCTGTGGTGAACTAAAGAAGTGAGGGAACGCTCTAACCAGGACGACGAAGATTGCGCTGTTTTATGAAAGATTACTAATATAATAGCCCAGATCTGTCGCTCGGTAACGCTCTGACGTCACCAACAAAAAAAAACTCGCGCCATACCACTGCGAGACGTTAAAAAGCATTATTTCATTGTTAGAGAACCTAAATTTCAGTCATTTTAAATTTAAAAGAGTAATTGTTCTAATTTCAAATTTAATAGCTCTAAAATAGTGAAATAAAATTTTCTATCGATTGATATAAAATTTATCTCGCTATGATCAATAGTTCCCGAGAAATTTTAAATTATATTAATCATATATTTCAAATTAATTTTTGTTTTTCAATAAAAAGTAGTAAATTACACCAGTGGTATATCATGCGTGTGATATAGTTTGTACGCCACAATGCATCTGATTATTTATTGCAATCGTGATGATATAATTTGATAATATTTTTGGCAACGTTTGAGAAGCAGAGAAGTGCTTCGTTTTGATTAGAATTTCGAAAAAGAATTCCTTTGAAATTTTAATTTTTGACTTACGTTTGACAAGCTGAGAATTTCATGGTTATTGAATTATAATAAAATTGTTAAACAAAGAAAAATACTTCACACGGAATGTTGTTTTACAAAGAGGTTTTTTGAATAAAGAAATATGTAAATAAAAAAAACATTTCCTGTCATAAAACATGTTTATTTTATTTGTTTTCAATCAATGTTAAACATTTGTTTCGCATATATATATTTAAACACGTCAAATTTGTCGGGAAATCTCTCAAATGAAGAGGCTATTTGCGTACGTCATACCATGACGGTTGATTTTCTAGTTTTAAAATTCCTTATTATTTCTCGTAAAAATAAATAAATAAAAAAGCAGTACCGGAATGGCGTTCCGGCTCCACTACAACCCTTTTCATCAGCCGGGGGGTAGGGACTAAGGGTTGTGTGTGGATATGTGGAATTCGTAGCGACAGAATTTCCTTTAGAAATAGTGAATGATTGTCTAAAATCGTAGTGATTAATACCAGTACTTTATTTTCTAGTTTGATGACGGTCTCGTTTTTCTTTCACTTCCTGATGTGCTAGAGTTATGAAATTTTGTACACTTAATGTATTCTCGATGACAATACACTATTTTGATATTGTCATATCTTAATTATCAGTTGATCGATTGATTTTTATCATATTTTGATTCCATGCTAGTCGCCTCATCCGGTGGCGAATTTGAGAAAAAACTGTTTCAAGATTAGATAATACTTATAATAATGATTTAAAAATTAAAGACTAAAAAGTGGTTCAAATTTCAGACACGAGTCGTGGGGATTAACGTGTTAATAGAATTAATTTTCAAAAACACACTTTTATTAGTGCACTAAAATGTAGAATTATTTTATTATTTTCTACTTCTTAGTAGAAATTTATCACCTACTTTTTTATCTAATTAGATGACTCCTTCTCTGCTATCTTTTAACTACAGTAGAGGAGGGGTCATCTGATAAGATAGTAGTTATGAATTGGATTTGATCGCCGTGTGAATCGTATTTGATTCGCATGGCTATTAACGTGTTAAATATGTTATGTTTACAGTACGCACAATAGACAGCATATTATTTATTTTTCACATTATGCGCACAAGCATTGAATTTTTGTATTTTAAAATCAATTTTTTTTTTCATCCATATGAATAGAAATAGTGATTAAAAATATAAATCTGACTCGCGACCCGTTCAACTTGCGACCGAATTCCTTTCTGGCAGGTCGTAAGTCGACTAGAACCTGTACTTTTATTATTAGTGATAGTAATGAGCATAATTTTATAAAGAACCTCGCCCTAAACATTTGCCGGGGGCCCATACTATCTAGTTACGCTGACTTCACACCCGCAGTATAATAAATACTCATCTCTACATTATGTCCAATACAATCTGAGAGGAATTTCAAAAGAAAAAGGTCTCGACAGAAAACTGGTCCTCCAATGATGCGGGGGAGATGGGGGGGGGGGGGGTCAGAGAACGAAAGGCGTCCTTTTATTATTTTTTCCAAGGCTACTGTATTTATAGATCGCGGAGCGAGTGAGTCAGGTCATCGGTACAAGAGCGTCACGACGCGAGATGAATGCCAGCACCTTTTTTTCCGCCCTCACCGCCCGGTGATTCATCTGAATGGGGCCCGACACAATACCCGCGCACCAAACACCAAAAATAAAGAAGGTGCTCCACATCGCATAAAAAAATCTGCGCCCGTAAAACGATCCTTTGATCCGCCGCTCAAAAGGTGTGAAGAAAACAAAAGGGTACGCTTTAAGTTTTTTTTTTTTTTTTTTTAATTTCTCGTTTGCGAATTTTTTTACCAAAAGTGATCGTCAAAAAAAAAAAAAAAATCGACATCGAGATTTGGACGAAATTTCCACGTTTCAAACCTGCCCCCGAGTCCGAAAAAACAATTTCTAGACTATGTCGGGTCGATAAATCAAAAACGGAATGTGGTCTTTGCAACAAAATTGCTGATTTCTTTCAAATTTTAGACGAAATACGACAATGGAATAGTTCAGTTATATTTACATCTCGTTTTAAAGCAACAAGAATGCTATTTTGGGACAGACCTAGTCAATTTTGAGCCGTGGTCACATGATGAGTACGACACCTGAAACGACACCTCCCTCTCCAAACTTCTGCGCCACGCTAGCTTGAGGACATTTGACCCCAACGGATTTAACGTGTACCAGGCATACTTACACGGCGTTTCTTCGGTGGAATCGGATTTCGAACCTGGAACCCTCTGACCACGAAGACAAGACCACCGCGGCCCCGTCAATGGGAAGTTTATTTGTGTGAACGTCCGCACACATGGGGGGCACGATGTCTCTAAAATGCATCACGCAAATTGGATGAAAATGGAAGATAATTTTATCATAGAAATTGTAAATGCATTATCTTTTGGACTGAATCCGTCTGTCAATTCTTGTGTATGTAAACGCGTTAACTTAAAAACGCAACAAGCTACGTACATGAAATTTCGTACTTCACACCATAATTTGGATACAATCGGTAGAGTAGAGGCGCAAAATGCAGCTTCATCTTTCTAACACTATGCTACGAAACTTAACACAGAACATGCCATATTGTGTAAATACAGGGTGTCCAACAAAGGGCTCCCTGATTTTAAAATTAAATATCTCGGCAATGGAGATCGATAGAAGAATGAAACCAATGATATCTTTATTTTGAAAGCCATAAAAATTTAATACCAAAGTTTCAGAATTAGTTGCAAATGTTGACAGCAGGTGGCGCTGTACGCTGTAGTCGTCGCACGGAGTCAGGAAAAAGGCTGTAAACAGTCCATTGCAAGCAATCGTTGCAATCGCAACACAATCGATTCAAGATTGCACCTTTCGCAGCACAGAGATGGTGCATACCAAGAATGAAATTTTCCGTCATTCTCTGTAGTGTGTCAACGGAACCGGTGGCACCGATGGTAACTAAATTTGAAACTTTTCAGAATAGAGTAATTGCTTTGAACTACTCCACATTTACTGTAACAGACATGGATTGGCCTCCATAATCACCCGATCTCACTCCCTACGACTTCTTCTTGTGGGGCACAGGGAAGCATACTGTTTTCTGGACAATCCTGCAATACTGCACGAGCTTGAAGAGTTGAATTGCTTGGCATGTGCTTGCTTTTTTGTTGACACACTACAAAGAATGACGGAAAATTTCATTCTTGGTATGCACCATTTCTGTGCTGCGAAAGGTGCACATCTTGAATCGATTGTGTTGCGATTGCAACGATTGCTGCAATGGACTGTTTACAGCCTTTTTCCTGACTCCGCGCGACGACTACAGCGTACAGCGCCACCTGCTGGCAACATTTGCAACTAATTCTGAAACTTTGGTATTAAATTTCTATGGCTTTCAAAATAAACATATCATTGGTTTCATTCTTCTATCGATCTCCGTTGCCGAGATATTTAATTTTAAAATCAGGGAGCCCTTTGTTGGACACCCTGTAAGTAATACGGGAAGGAAAACAGTTCCACATGCTTCTTTAGGTAATTTTTGAACCAATCACCGGTTCTACGTCGGAACACTTAAAATATGAAAATCCTTCAAAATCGAAAGAATTTTTATCATTTTCACCGCATGCATTGGTACAAAAGAGACTTAGGGGAAGGTGCTGTACCTCGGCCACTTTATTTTCAATTGGAAAAAAAAGTGGTCAATTCAAGTCTAAAACCGAAAATTTTGGGTGCTTTAGAAACATCAGGAAATCAGCTTTATAAATCCTAAAAATAAATCCTAAAATGTAAAATTTAAAAAATAAAATCTTTCATTTTTGGCCAAGGTACAATACTTACGTTGTACTTTGGCCACCCTATGATGTTCCTTTGCCAGGCAACAAAATGTGACATTATCACGCGTGAATTTGGTACAACACTAAACTTTTCTAAATCATTGCACGATATTTAGCTGGATGTGATAGATGAACTATATCACAACTGAAAACGGATGTTGTTTTTCTGTAAAATACTTAGATAACTAGTTAGAAACTTTTGTTTGCGCAAAAACAAGTTATATATTAATGACTTTAAAATTATTCGGACTAGGAAAAAATTACTAGTCTTAAAATAAAAGAAAGTCATAAAAAGAAAAATCACAGTGTAACTACTAGCCGCGTTTCGGTGACCACTTTGCCGAGAATACTGTTCTGTTTTATTCAGCTGAATCCGTGATGCATAATCAGGGTTCGTACACATTTCCTTAAAAGAAAATCAAGGACTATCAAGGACTTTTAAGGACTAAAAAAACCAAAAAATAAGGACCTCTAAATTGAATAGACTTAACGAATTGTCGCACGCATTTTTAAATAAAATGTCACATTTTTGCAAATTCAACCTATTAGATGATAAATTATAATATAAAACATAGAAGATACATTACAAATTTAACACAACAAAACTCTTAAAAATATGAGTTAATAAATTGATGAAAAAAAACCCATGAAACTGGTAATCAAATTAAATTTCTTTTAATTCCAAACTTTTTCATTCAATTTTACAATATTTTAATTTCTTTTTAAGAAATTGTTTTTCTTAGTTCATGCGATTGAATAAATAAATTTATGTCCTTTGACTTTTCAGCCTCATTAGCTAAATCATTTGCTTTCTCGTTTGTTTCGTGCATGTCCGTTTGGAGAAACATTTTCTTTGGTTTTAAAAAATCTATTCCCTTCTCTACAGCTTTTCGTTTCAGTTGTTTTGTTTCAGTCTTTTCTTTGGATCTTTCACTTTCTAAATACTGCACGTATTTTGCTCTAGCTGAGGTGGCAGCCGTCCTCATTTCTTCAGTAATTTTTAAGTCATAAATAGCCAGACAGCTTAATAAATTCATGATTTACACGCTGGAAAATATATGAAGCATCATTTAAATTTTCTATTTTCAGGGCCTTGTTCACCGAAAAACTACATTTTCCATGTGACAGTATTAATACCATTTTAATAATCTTCCAAACTTTTTCATAATGATTATTGCTAAAATAAATTTATAAAAAATTGTCAAGGGAATCACTCTTTGGATTGAAAGAAGTAAATTCAAAAGAATTTGGCTTTACAATATTCAACAGAAAATCTGCATAGAGTAACAAAATTTCGTCGCAATCTTTTCCCAAAATACGTTTATTTTGTGACAATACAATCAATACCTTTTTCATTTTTTCCTGTGCTTTTTCGGGATATCCAGATAATATTCGTAGATCAATGAAAATCGCAGGTCTTACTAATGCGTAATTCACAGGACATTTCTGCATGAAATGTTTTATCATTGTTATGATGTTTTTCCAACTATCCTGTCCGAGTGTGAAAACATCCTTGTCTGCTAATTCCTTATTTTTTATCTTTTCTTTTATTAGTTGCTCTGCAACAAATCCTAAATACACTTTAATTTTATCATTATACAAGTTTGGGTCACTGAAGTTGAATTTGCATAAAGTCTCAGGTTTCTCAATTCTTTCATTCTCTGGTTCCAAAATTTTGAAATGTTGAATGCAATCATTAACAAGTTTTAAAAGCATCACTGGCAAAAAAAATGGAAGTAAAGTCTTATCACTTTGATACTGTTCTAAAAATGGTAACAGCACTTTTGACAATCATTCCTATGGAACCATGGACCAATAAAGGCCATCTGTAACTCCTCCCTTATTTCCCTAACTGTATGCGATGGATATGGATTCGCAGAACGCGAGCCGTGTCGTCTCCCTACCCGATTCTGCGAGAGCCACGGCGACCGAGATTAGAGCCGCCGAGAAGGAGAAATTAGAAAAACGATAATAGGTGAAATTTTAAAATTTTAATAAAGGCGGAGTAAAAAGTAAAGACATTCAAGGACTTTTTAAAAATGGGGCTTAAAAATAAGGATTTGTAAGGACTTTTAAGGACTAAATGTAAAAGTAAGGACTTTTAAGGACGCGTACAAACCCTGATAATTTTGTATTCATGGTTCCCTTAAAAAATTAATTTACCTCCAGATTTACTTAAAAACGAGCGAAAGTGGCTTCCCCTAAACTTTCTCGTATACTTCTCGAAAAAGGTGCTGTTCCCCTCCCCCCCACGTGGATAAAAAAATTCGAACCTATTGTAACCCAGGGTCCAATGACTGTCAGAAAATATTTAGGTAAAGAATCAAATTCAAAGAAATGCGTTCCGATTAAATGCGTACCGATTTCTACTCTTGCTGGCTCAAGGACAAGTCGCGTAATCCTTCCGCGTGCAAAGATTGCTACCAGTACGCGTGCGTATGGAGAATTGGATGAAAAAATAGCGCCAAGCAGGAGTCAAATATCGTGCACAGAAGATTGCGTCCAGTACGCATGCGCATAGAGACGGCGGATTCGTTGGAGATGCGATTATACAGACCGAAAGACAGTCAACCTTTTGACGGATTTGGTCCAAAATTTTATACGGACCTACATTCATGCCGATAAAACTGTGCATGAAATTTTATCCATCTAGCTTTTCAAGTTTTTGAGTTATAGCGTTCCCATGACAGCGGACATACAGACAGACAGACTTCCCGTTGATGCATTTTGTCCAAAATTTGATAGAAACCTACAAATTATGTTTAAAGACCACATACCAAATTTCATCCCCGTAGCTCTAATAGTTTTCGAGTTATCGTGTTCACAGACAGACAGACATGATTCCAAAATTGTGTTTTTCGGAATCAGGGAGGTCTAAAAACGTGGAGATTCGTCAAAATTTCGAGTTCGAATTTTTTGACGATTACAATACTTTCTCTTTGTATACTTCGTATACGAGAAAGTAAAAATAAGCAGAATTTTCATTCCTTACCTTTCAACAATACAAGAGAAACACACAATTCAATATTTTTAAAAGCAATGAAGACGGTTTGAGTTGATTGCAACGAACAAAAACATTGTTGCAAATTATGGATAAAAATATTTTTTTTTAAATTGTTAAAATTAGAAAGAAAAAAAATCAGACATCTATTTCAATGACATCATTTTATAGATAATTTTTAATTTTGCGGAGTTGTAAGAATTTATTTTTTGCTATAATATTTTTGAAAGTTACCGCCAACAAACGCAAAAATTTTGCTAACCTTTTGATCAAATGAAATTCTAATTAAGTTTTTGAAACAATCTCTCCACGGTGCACATTCACACCCCCCAAGGTAAATTTGTGCCAAATTTCGCAGCTCTAGATCCAGCCGTCTGGCCTGTAGAAGGCCAAGACACACAGACACACGCATTCTCCTTTATTATTAGTAGAGTTAATAGAGAAACAAAAGAAATTCTTTATATAAATTTAAAACCGAACTAGGGAAAAAAAAATCGACGGTAGGCTTCTCTGCGAAACGGCCGCCTGGATTGAGAGGCGTAGACTTACTTACCTTACTCAACTGTGACTTTCTGTGACTAAAATAGCTGTATGTGACAATTAACTCTATAGTCTATAATGACTATTAGTCTAGTGTGACTATGTAAAATTCTTCGTGAGTTTCATCAACTTTGCAACCCGACCTTGACTGAACTGTAATTCCAAATTCTAAAATTCTTTTTGAAATCTTCAATGCCCACCTTTCTCTGTTAAATGAAACTAAAACCAACTCTCTACGTTATTTGGTTGTGGAGCTATAAGGGTTTAACTTGAGCGCGAAAAGCGTCATAATACTTTTCTTTCCCGACACACCATTGGACCACTAGGGAGAGACGCAAGTCTATGTCAAAAACTAAACTAATAAATGCTATAGTTATAAAATGAAACTAGGAATTTATATTAGCCTCGGCGATAAATTAACGGTGCAGGCAAAATCATGACAATATATACGACTTTTATATAGAAAACATATTCAAAATCTGGCTATGCAAATACATTTTCTTTCTGTGTTATGAATTTCACTACGACTTTTTCGTGTGACTTTTCCCTTAACCATCCCGAATAGTGCTTATTTAAGACAAAAAATTATCTAAAATCCACTTTTTGATGTTGATACAACACTGTTCTATGCTGTTTCCAGGTGGCCAAGGTACAAAACGATGCATTTGGCCGAGGTACATCACCTCCTCTCATATTATTTAATTCACTCTCAGGTAGTTATTTATTGTTTTAATAATAAAAAAAACTTTCAATGTGTTTGTCAGTTATGGAACTAAAAGGGGCAACAGGTGAAAAATATATAAAAAAATATTTTTCTGGAAAACAGGAGGAAAATTTAACTCCTCCAGAAGCTTGCGCCGACATCCGAAAAAATGTTTCTTCACTTCAGTTGAAACCTTTCAACCCGAGATGACCGCGTGCAAGGCGACAGTGTTGCCACTCTAAACTAAACAATTTGGTCGGGGAAACAAAAATTTCTCTATACTCTCGTTTTGATATATCGACAATTGGTCGAGGTACAACCCTGGCACAGAGAACTTTCTTCTCTGTGAACCCTGGCGAAGGTGCAGAACCTTCCCCTACTCATAACTGTTACGCTACAAGTTTTTACTTAGTCTACTTTCATCAATTCATTTACAATTTATATATCTGTAATCTCTCTCTTTTTATTTTCTCGTATACGAAGTATACAAAGAGAAAGTATTGTAATCGTCAAAAAATTCGAACTAGGAGATTTTGATGATTCTCCACGTTTTAGACCTCCTCGAGTCCGAAAAATACAATTTTGGAGTTGTCTGTCTGTGAAAATGATAAGTCAAAAACGGTTTGAGCTAGAGGGATGAAATTTGGTATATGGTCTTCACACAAGATTGGTAGATTTTTATCACTTTTTAAAAAATAATTTGATAATAATAAAAAATTCAAATTAGAGACTACATACCAAATTTCATTCGTCTAGCTCGTGGCGTTTAAGTTATTGTTTTCACAGATAGACATATTCCAAAAATATGCCTTTCGGATTCAGGGAGGTCAATCATGGTTCAACACGGTGTCAATATACCGAGGTCGAATTTTTCGACGATTACAATAACTTTCTCTTTTTATAATCCATATACGAGAAAGTGAAAAACGCTACACACTTCGAAGTTGCGCCTATCAAGTACCGATTCATTTACACCGTGAAAATTTCGGTGGACACGACATTAATGCATGATCAGCAGATGTCCAAAGAAATGAATTAGCTTGGGAAGAGACGCATTCACTAATATCACCACTTCGTAATTCATAACACAAAAAAATGGGCACATCTCAGTAACCCGAACTCGGAAATTTCTCGACAGATCTCGTTATGTAAGGCACAAAGAGGACCTTTCACTGCGACCACTTTTTCTTCTTTTGCTGCAAAAGCCCGGTCCCTGTCTGGCAAATGGCCAGCGCCCCATCCACTATCTCGATGTGAAATCGGGGATCAGATTGCCTAATCTGCGACCACGGAATTCCAGAGATAAAATATGGCTTCCAGTTGAGTGAGGAAAGTGGAACAGAACTTTTTTTCATCTCGGGATTTGGTAGCTGAGAAATAAATCGCGCCATTTAAACTTATGTTTATGAGGAATTTTCCGCTGTAAAAGAAGATGATGGGAACATGCGCTATCTTTTTATTACTCGAACAGCCCAAAAAGGGAAGAAAATACGTGCCCAACTACAACACTTGTGTTCGACAAATAAATACAATTACCCAATCGGCCAGAAGTTGAGAGTTCCCGCGCTTTTTCTGCGAGAGTAGTAGATTGACGTTTAGGGTAAATATTTATTTTTAGTTGACGAATGTTAAGGAAAAAATATCTTTCACCTTCATAATATTTGGGGAAATTATTCACATCTTTTAACTGTTTACAAAATATTAGTTTTAAATAACTTTTCAGACGAGATATATATGTAAGCCGGTATTTTCTCACCAGCTTCGAAGAAAAGTCTTGAGTTTCTAATCATCTTCACTATATTTCCAACTAGATGATTTACCGACATTGCTCAAGATGAAAATATGTTCATCTCTTTCGTTCACGGTAATTAATTAATAGTCACGAAACCTTCACTAAAATTTTTCTTAGACTTCAGTATTCAGTCGAAATTTTTGAATGACATATAACAAAGGTTACAGTTATCGCATATCAAGTCAACTTTTGACGTCTACGTAGAGTAAGCAACATCTGCGAAAACTAGGACTCGACGGCAAGTCAACGCACATATAATACTTCATTAATTTTAATTTTGAAAATGAAAGCCTGGCTAGAGTCATGGTGACAGGAATGATTAACATTACAACAAAGCAGTGCATACTTCAAGAATGCTTAATGATTTTATATATATATAATGCTTTCGTTATTGTAGTCGTTAAATAAAAAAACAGGCCGAGTTAAATTCTAAATTTCATTATGGGAGAGTGACGAAAAGTACGTACGTCTTCGTTTAAGTTTTAAGCCAAAAGTGAACAGAAGATCCCTGCTTTTTCTCAGGTAGGGATTTAACAGATAGACATGTGATCAAAGTGAAGGGAATAATAGCTATTTTTACTATATTACGTAAATATTTTAGGGAAAAGTCTGGAAAAGAATTCGCGATTTATGTTGACGCGTGGAAACGATTAGAATATTCTTTTAGCAATAAATATGTCAAAACGAGAGATTTAATATACCTCTAGAGCGGGAAAAGAACGAAACTGGAGTTTCAGAAAAGTGATTTTGGAATACATTAACACTTTAAAATATATAATATTAGAATTTGAAATAAAACTAAGTGAGATTATTACATATATATACACATATATATTGATACATCTGCAAGTTTCCTGATAGATGAAAATTTTTCTATTTCGTGTCTAAATGTTCATAACAAACTCAGACTCGCTTCGGTAAATGCGACATTTTAAAATACAAATGTCTATATGCCTCAGTAATTGAAACACCTAGACTCCCTGAAGACCGTGGATCCCTGGCATTTGGCTAGTGCCCTATGATTAGGCCACTGATGTAAGTGATCTTGTACTGCACGAACGTGTATGATAATGATAAGCATATTTATATCAAGACAATGCGAGCTCTAAGAATCACTTTTACCACTTTGGAAGAAGCCTAGTTTGAGCAGGGGAAAAAACCGCCCAAATCTCTCGGAAAGGTCCAAAGAAAAAACGCGCAATAATTGCATAATTTATTCCCAACCTATTTTCTTAAAATCAATTGTTTCTTAAACTAAGAACTTAATTAACGAAGAGGTATAATAAGCTTTGAAACATTTAATGACTTCGCACGAAAAACGGTTAAACAAAACCAAACTATTATGAGGCCATTTCCAATAACAAAGTTCCATTGTCTTAAAAAAGCACGCAAGGTCCAAAGCCGTAAATCCTACAAAACAATGAGTTTTCGAAAGGTCATTTCAAAAAGAGATATCTCTGCGAATAGAACTAATTATCGGTCAACTCTCATCTATCAGTCTAAATCACAACTCTAGAGAAGAAACAAACATGAGGCAATGATTGCTTTTTAACGCTCCGCTGCCCTATTATTATCAGTGAGGCCTGACGCTCCATTTCGTGCAGAAAAGTAACACTTTCGCTAGACTGGCCGTCACAGCGCTCGCAGAAGCGAGACGTGACATTAGAACGGGATTCTACAAGCCTTCACATGAAAAAAAAGTGTTAAGGCGGAGGCAGGCACTTAAACCTTATTAACCCGCGGGAGCTGTTCCGTTGATGTCATACTTCTAACGGTCATCGTCGCAGAAGACAAATGAGAGACAGCCAGCAAGGATTCAGTAGCGGATCTCCTACCGAGCAAATGAACGTTTTTAATTTTCATTCATCCCACGCGTGTGTGTTCTCCAAACGTTTGTAACAGATATCATACGGAGTAGAAGTACAGCTTCTAAGCCCTTAATTCTACGTGCAGAAACTAGCAGGAGTGTCCTCCCCTCCACTTCCTCGCATACCTCTACAATATGGCACATTTTGTGTTCATCAGTACGGTGAGGGAAAGCAAGTTATGGCTTCTGGATATCTTCCCTTTGACCGATTCCCTACAAAATTTGATGAAGATGGGTAATTTTGGAGACAAGACCAAATACCGAATTTCATTGAACTCTTTGGATTTTTGAGTTGACAAACAGATAGACAATCAACCCGTTGACGGATTTGTCCAAAATCTGTACTAAATACAATTATAGTGATAAAACTGAATGTCAAATTTCATCCACTTAACTCGTTGTGTTTTTGAGCTATCCTGTTCACATTAAAACAGACACGGAGACTTTCCGTAGACGGAATTCGTCCAAAATTTTTGGAAATCTAAAATCTTGGGTGTAAAAACCACACAACGAAATTTTATTCAAGCTCATTGCGTTTTCGAGTTACTGCGTTCACAGACAGAAATTCAATTTTTTTTTTTTTTTTTTTCTGACTTAAGGAGGTCTAAATCGTGCAGACTCATCAATATCTGAAGGTCGAATTTTCCGACGATGTTCGTGACAATGCTTTCTCTTTTTATACCATACATACAAGAACGAGGGAGAAAATGGCCGAGGTGAAACCCGTTGGTTTCCTAATATAGAAGTGCCACTTTGTGAAAACCAACGATGACGATTCGCCCGATTAAACAGGTCATTAAATTTTTAATCCTACGCGGATTCTTACAGTCTTATATGCAACTGGATGAAACTTAATTTATATTGCTTCTGATCTTGTTCTGTGGTCTTGTTCACGTTTATTTTGCTGTCATGGGGCAATCATCCATACACTCGCGGGGCGTGAGAAGTCTGAAGACCTACATACGAAGGCATTACCTTCAGCGTTACGTCAGATGTGAAACACCGAATATAGAGGTAGGTTCTAGCATCCCCGGGGGGGGGGGGGAGAATCATACGCCTTTTATCAATGTATACACTTACATATTCAGATTTATAGCCAAAGCTATCACATCCAAATATAAGCAAAATTTGGTATAAAAAATTAGCGAATTTTTAAATTAACAAAATAGTACTACTTGCATTTTCGAAAAGAAAAAAAAATACTCGCTACAATTTTCATTAAAATTGTATTAGCAGCGTCAATAATTCATCAACATATTTTAACACATTGACGGCTAATATATACTGCAATTAAAAAGTTATTAGGAGAAATTTTCCCCTCTCGCAAATATTTTAATTAATGTATCGATATCAAGATTACATCTGAAATTTCGTTTTCAATTAATATTACATTCGTTCTTTATTTTATCATTATTACAGTCTTTTTGAAGCATGGTCGATCGAGTGTATGCTTTTATCAATTTCGGAAAAGTTTCGTCCGCTGGACAAGCTCCCCATTGTTGTGGCGCCCCTAGAAGGTCGCCTAATGGTAAAATCGTGAATATAGATCTACGGTCTAGTGTGTCGGACAAGCCATTGGCGACAAAATATTGGAGCAGCGATTAAGCGGAGGAAGCATAATGGTAGCAGCTACGTAGTGCACGCGTACCTCCCGCCGAGCTGAAGTGTCGGACAAGCAGTTATCTTCACTTTTGCTCAGCATTCTCCCAAAGGTCAGAGGCAAATCGGAACAGAACTGATGTGTGCATCGGGCCTAAAATAAACAGAAACGAATTGCATTGCTAGGCAATCGAAAATCCCACGAAAAAGAATTAAGGGCAACGTTAGTATTTTGTCCTTTATTTCACGGACAACAAAATTCAGAAGTCTGCAATCCCATCCCGACAGTGCTGTGCGACATTCCACGAAGCGAAGAGGAAGCGCCGTCGGAAACACGATTCCACGATTAATGAATCGGGAGGGGCAGCCTCAAGGCCGGAAGTAACACGTCATTAAGAACCACTCGTAATCATCTTCGGTATTGTCTTGCAATCAACTGGGTCAGCAGATATTTTTAACATCGTCCGATCCTTCCGTGACTGCTTGCCTACAATCAGTACCGTGATGGATCGACGATTCTAAATGGAATAGGTGGTTCATATCCAACACGGTCACTAAATATAAATATGTAGTAGTCACTTTTTTTTGTTTCACAGCCCTCTGTGATTTTTAAACAACTGTTGTTAACTCCATTCATAATTTCTTATCCAGTGGAACTTGGCTATTCGAATTTTTTTCTGGTCCCTTGAATTTCCTAATTTCCTACTAACAAAATGCTACAATCTATACTTATAAAAGGCAATGTTTGTGTGTGTGTTTGTCTGCGATGTCCAGACGAATCTATCGCACTTACAGCCATGAAATTTGGCACACAGGTAATCGTAATGGTAACTGAATGCACCTCGAAGCCGAAATTTTAAAATTTAATCTAGAAAATTTTTTATTTAATGTTTTGTGTTGTTTTGGTTGATTTTTCGCACTAATTTCTCAATAGATTGGTTTCGAATAATTGTACGACAAAAATAGATAGACCATCAGAAAGAGCACATGATTTCCGTTCTAATGAAGTTAGTTTTGAATTTTTAACGTAATTTACTGAATTTTGAGAATTTTTTAAAAAATACCCAGTTTTGCCATCGAGATGTTACTTTTGTTTTTAAATTTGTCCCATCCGACTTACTAATAACACTATTATTTTCAATTTTTCTCAGCTTATAACTAGAACTGTTCTGTCGAATTTAGAATAAGAACGGTTAAAATATCTTTTCCTGGTGTTTTTTTTTAATTAATTTTCTTCTTGGCGGTTGAGAGTTATTTTTCTTGATCGAGTTCCTCGCGCGCACTTCTTCGGAACGTTCCAGGAAATTTTGATTGGCGGACGCGCAGGATACGTCATGACCTTCACCTGAATGAATTACTTTGATTATTACTTTAGGATTCAATTTTATTTTATATTTTGCTTGTTGTATAATAATCATTTTCACGTTCCAATTTTGTAATATCTGTACTACAGCGCAAAAAAAAAAAAAAAAAAAAAAAAAAATATATATATATATATATAAGCAGGAAAATCAAATAATGTCTATCTTTTGTTTTGATTTTGTTTTCAAAACTTTTTCATGTCATTGTGGGTGTTTTTTTTTATTATTATTTTGTTTAAGTCCTGATTCCACGGGCAACGCCGTGCGCGTACTGCTAGTAGCATCTATAATTCAATATTATAATTTTAATTTTGCCAAAAGGAAATCAAAAAAAGAAAATTCGTCCGTACCATGCGTCATTAGTGATCTAAGTGAATAAATTTTTAAGGCACTTAATTTACTCGAGGACTTTACTACAGTAAAAAGTATTCAATAAAAAAAAGAAATCGGCGATAAAAAAAATGAAAACGTTGAACACGTTAGGTGTGAATTATATTGTTTATTTTAAAAAGAAATTTTACAGTATAATTGTTGCATTCAAAGTGCTGTAAGTGCTTTCTTCATTAAAAATAGCTATTTAATTTTTAATATAAATGAAATTGTTTTTATCATTATCAGTTTATTTATTGAAATTACTTGCTATTTATTTATTTATGCATCGTTTACTAAAAGTGTTAAACATTAAAAATAAATTTTTACTGCCATTTTTAGATTAAAAATGGTGGTGTTCTCTTATTGTACTCCTTTTTAGCCCTAGACTTTCCTAATTCGAATTTTTGAACAGATCGAATATTTACTGTGGATCCGTTAGCTTCGAATTTGCTAATTTCCAGTGTACAGGCATTATTTGCATTGTTAAAATTCTTACTATACACATTTTTCACCTCTTCAGACTGCTATAATTGCAATGGAGTTCATGCACGTGATAAACACAACGCAGGTCACTTATCATCTAGCTACACGTTGTCTTACGCTAGTCTGTGACGTCACGTCCGTTTTCCTTCTGAAAAATGAGCAACGGATTCCATGATAAAATTGATCCGGAGCATTTGACGAGTATCTCGTGAACATCAATCGACTCCATTTCTATAATTAACCACTTGCTAGCTCAGCTTTATCTAGTTATACAAGACATTCTGTTTCTGAAATGTGTTGTCGTTTTGATTCAACTAAAAATCCATAGGAAAAAACCTAAAGTGCTTATGGATTCCATGTAATTTTTGCATCGAATTAACCTCTATGAACGACTTGATTTTTCTTTATAAGTTTAAAAATGCCATAATTCGACGAACGAATGATGCACAGGCAAATAAATTAGATATTAAGGTATTTTTTTAGAAATACTTGTTCTGGAGAAATGTAAATAATATCGACCACAAGAGTAAATAAAAGATATGAAAGAACAGGATTGCAAGAAAGATGCGGAATTTCTATTGTAAGATACTTCATTTTATTTGTTAAAACTAGCTATACGACAGTTTTTCTGAGCAATACAGGTTTCAACGAAAATATCAAACCTATAAGAGAATGAAAACAACTCATTTGTGTTCGATGTCAAAGGTTCAATTTTATTTCATTTAAGAATGGTCTGAAACGGCAAAAGGCGGCAAGATTCATTTTGAACAGCAAGTTAAAAACAGCAAGTGTTCTCTCATCGACTTTCTCGCACAATACAACGCGTTCTGTGTAAAGCAACGCAGTGCAGAGAGAGGAGAAAAAACGAGTATATGTTTGGACTCTTCCCTTTGGCCGAAATGGTAAGGTGACCAACATTTTTCCAATGAAAAGGAGGACACAAATAAATTAAAGATAAAAAAATATCTTAAATTAGGGAAAGAATTTAATCATTGCAATAATAATACAGAATACAATTTATTATGCATTTATCATATAAACATTTGCAATATAAGTTATTGTACACTTTTCGAGAGAGGACAGAACTTACAAAAGCAGGACTGTAACGGAGGACGGTTGGTCATTTTACGAATGGACCCAGAATTTAACAGTATTTTGTGATTTTGGTGTCAAGACCACAGAAGATATTACATTATTGCGTTTTCAGCTGTCGTGTTCGTCCCTCGCACATACCATCAAATAGACAGACCGATAGGCAGTCAACCCTTTGATGGATTCGGTACATATATACACGTTCTGATGATAAAACCATGCTCTAAATTTCATACATTTTTTAAGTTGCGTGTTTGAGACATCGTGTTCGTATGCACGCGGACGTACACACAAACGAACTGAAGGGTTTCGACCAAAATTTGACAGAAATTTACAAATTTGGCTTAATTACTATTTGGGGGAATAGCAATGCAGTTCATTCGTGTGCCATGACAAACGTAATACTGCATGCAATTTTAAACCACACATTTTCCACCTTTCTTGACTGCTATTTTGGGGGATTGCAATAACAAGACGAATGAAGCCCAAAACGATTATCAAGCTACGATGTTTCGGGATAGAGGTTCGAATCTCCTTTAAATTTTTTGGACTCTGAGATACCTAAAACGCGTAGATGCATCAAAATTTGGAGTTCGAATAGTTAACGATTGCAATACTTTCCCTTTGTACACTTCGCATACGAGAAAGTAAATAGATGTCACAGGAATCCCTATATGTCGTCACACAGAAGCAATTGTTTTTCAGAACAGAAAGGTAGTGTGGTTACTCGAATAACCACGGAACATGATCTTCCATTTTCCCCAGTGCAACCTCATAGCAGGCTCTTCCCGACTGCGAGTGCAACAACACTCGAGATTGGAAGGGCGCCACACAGCAAACTCAGTCAATTAACCTTCCACCGCATCCAGCGGGGATGGAGACACTTACTTCAGGCACTCGAGTTCTCGCTCTCCCTTTCCTTTCGAGAGTCAAGGGGGTGTTCCATCGTCGTCTGGAGATGGATGCGATACATCGAGATGGGCGTCGGCTCACTGAAAGCAATCCATCATGGACCCTTTCCGTCATTGAAGAAAATAAGGGGTGTGAAAAGGCCGGCGACAATACGGCATTGTTTCGGATTTGCTTCAGTCAGAGATAACACAACATAAAAAGTTTGGGTTAATTTTTGGTACAAATTTCTGGGATCTCCTCCTTACTTCCACGTGTACATAGTTTTGTTATTACTGCCAATGCGATTAATCGGTTATTATTAATACAGACATGACACAGACTTGGAACAAAAAAAGCTGAACTTCATAAATACGGAATCGAGTCAAACGTAAACACCGAGAACTAAAATAAGTATGATTAATTGAACAATAAATGAATAAATTTATACAAAAAGTGCTTGAGATATTAAAAATATTGTAGAATTATAATTTAAAAGAAAATTAATGGATGAAAAATGAATTACGTATAAAGTTTTGATAAAATAAAAACTATGGTAAAAATTATCTCACGAGAAATTATGGCCACTTAAAAACCTTTTTTGATTATGACTTTTGTTTCCCATTTTTTGAGATAACAGTTCAAGCTTTCTTTCATGCTTCAGCCTGCTATTTTCCTCCATTTTCTAAATTTTGCTCCCTTTCTTTAATTGGGGGTTTTTCTTTATTTTTTCCTCATTGCTATTTTCTTACTATCAAGTTGCTCCTAGTATCAGTTGCCTGATGACCTTAAATTTTTGCACATGTTACTATCAATAGCATCCCGCAAAAAATCTTTTTTCTAAAATATTCAACAGCAGACTGCTCTTTGCTCATCATTTTGTATTTAAAACTTTAAATTGAAGAATATGTTTCAATATACATTCTTCCTGATCTTTAAATTGAAGAATATGTTTCAATAAACATTCTTCCTGATCTTTTATCTATCAAATCGGACATTATTTTGAATGTGCACAAGGTGCGCAGTTTTTGTTTACGTGCTATTCACCTCTTTTGTGTGTGCACCCCCCTCCCCCAACGCATTATCAAAAATTTTAATGCAGATTTACATCAATCCCAAGAATGACAAAATTTGATGCCGAAAACGCTTAAATCCGCACAAATGTGTCATGTCTATGTTGATAGACAAACGTTAGGGAACGAAAACTAATAAAAATGAAATCGAAATAATTAACAAAAACGAAGAAAAGAATGTTAAAGAGAACGTGAAAATAAAATGGCTTCCTTCACGGAGAGCTAACGATCTTTTTTCTCACGAAATTCGTGGATGATTTTCTTTCATCCACTCAGAATTCGGAATGAATTCTGATTCGATTAAACGAAAGACGATTGGACAAAACGAGAAAAAAAAGAATGCAACCTTCAGGCATTCCTCCCAATGCTAAACTTTGACCCCAAAAAGGGGGAAAACGCCGATATATAACTTTCGGCAGGATTACGCAATATCTTATGAATTCGAAACTCTTTCGCCTTAGAACCATACGCAAAATTTTCACATGCATTCATTTATTTGCATGAGCTCCCCCCCCCCCAACACATTAATAAAAATTTTAATGCAGATTTGCATCGATCCCAAGAATATTTAAATTCGATGCCGAAAAAGCGGAAATCCGCGTTTCCGCGGAAATGTGTCATGTCTGTTAATAATAACCGATGACCGGATTATGTACTTTAACCGTAATACTGCAATCGTCAAAAAATTCAACAACGACATTTTAATGAATCTCCATGTTTTGCACCACTCTCAGTCCCAACCTCCCAAAAAAAACATTTCTGGATTTATGACTCTGAACACGATAACCGAAAATGTGAACAGCTAGACGAGTGATATTTAGAACGCGGTCTTCATAACAAATTTACAGATTTCTGTCAAATTTTAGAAGCAATCAATCTACGGTAATTCTGAGTGTCTGTATATCCAAGAGAGTGACGACTACAGCCACGTGACTATCTCAACATAGGGCCTGTAAGAGTGTCTGTGGCGTAGCTGATGGTGAACAGGTGCCACCACGAAACCCTATCGGCGCGCTCGTTCGCGGAGATGGGGGTGGTGTCTGGATTTTATGTCTGTACATACAATACGCATACCAACACGACAACTAAAACGCGCAAAGAGCTATATAGATGAAATTTAGTATATGATTTTAGCACCAGAATCGCAGATAGATATCGAATTTTGGACCAAATCATCAACGAGATGACTGTCGGTCTGTATATTCGAGTGTATGTGAATATGGTAACTCGAAAATGCAATAATTTACATAAATGAAATTTGGTACGCGGCTTTATCCTCATAATTGTAGATCTGTGTAACATTCTGGTTCCCATTTTTAAAGTTCTAGTTTAGTTTAGTTTTAGTTTATTAACGTCCCGTTTTAAAGCAACACGAGGGCTACTTTTAGACAGAAATCATAATTTTGAACCTCGGTCAAGTGACGAGGACGACACCTGAGCCGGCACCCCTTCTCCAAACTTCCATGCCACACAAGCGAGAGGACGTTTCACCCTCTACGTATGATTTAGCTTGCAACGGGCCCAATACACGACGGATCTGCAGTGGAATCGGGTTTCGAACCTAGAAACCTACGGTTCCGAGACCTCTCTGACAAAATGAAGGCATTCAAAACGCAAACTCGGCTTTTTCCCTGTGCTACGAAGCACCAAACATTCTGAATTGCGTAAGAATACGAGAAAGTCGAGTTGAGAACACAGACTTTGAAGGCCAAATGCATGCAAAAGCGGTCTACTTCCAGTCAAATGCGCACGAGACAGACTGAGAAACTATTGTTTTTAAGAAAAATCATTTTGATTTACACCAGTCACCTTATTCAGACTACATGGAAAGCCTAAGCGGTAAACCAAAAGTGTCATTTTAACTTCATTACCTATATAAATAAAAGTGAAAATTCATGAGATTTGTACGCTATAGAAATATAAAGTATTCAATGTATTTTTTGTCAAATTTTGCTCATAAAACTATGAAGCAGAAGGAAGGTTGCATCACAATTAATTAAATCGCTATTTTTTATTAATTAAAAACTACGATTCCATAAATAGAAAAGATTTCATCTTTTATGTTGCCATTTCTGACGGATGAAAATATTTCAGATATTTTGAATCATTTTGTCTCCCAGCAGTCAATCACAATGTTTTAGTAAATTCTGTATTATTCTATAAAAATTATTAATAACTAACAGAAAACCGAGTTTTCGGAGGTTTTTAAAAACCATTCCGTGATTTTTCGAAAAGGTACGAAATTTAAAAACTTGTTTGGTGCAACTGATAATCTCATTTTAATTAAAAATAAAGTTGCAGTTGATAACAGGATTTTGTCTATTGTAATATTCTATTTTTAAAAAATCCGTTTATTTACGTTCGCAAAGGCATTCCGCCGAGCGCTAAATTTGATACGTGATAAATACTTCGAATTTTACTCACAAATACGGAACCATAAAAACGATTTTAATGAAGGTTTCGTTACAGTTCATTAAATAATTCATATTTCATATTTGTTTTAATGAAAGACATGAAAATTTCTTCCTCCTGAGATGGGATCAAGAGTTACATTATTATATTTTTGAAATACCGAAAACATTTAAGAAGCAATATTTTGATATTTTTCTTCACTTAAACTGTCGCATCACCACATGCAAAAACATAAAAAAATTAGCCCATATAAAATCAAAGTGATTAAATTAAAGACAGGAAAATGATTATCAAACGTAAACACAAAAATATGCGTTACAACTCGTACTTGAGTTTTCACTCACTAAATCTTATCGCTGGTAAAACAAATTTCTAATAATTTTAGAGCGGTTTAGGTTTTTTTTTTTTTTTTTCCTGCATAATCTTTTTCCGACATCTTTCTCACTGAAACTACTAGACCCTAACGGATACAGCATCATTTTGCACACAATAATAAAAGATTTTTCCTTTTTCTCCCCTCCCCCCCACACACAGCATGCCTGCACTTCGTTTCTTTCTTCCTGAGAACAACATTAATAAGGTTTCTTACGTTCCGGCAGCACATACCCTTACCTGATTAAATAAGATTAGTCTCCTCATAATTGAGGATGGTGCGTTTAGACCTTGCAAATCCAATACTAATGTATGCTTTTATTGTCTTATTTAGGGGCATCTAAAATTATCGAAGTGTGATAATGAAATCAAGAGTGATGTAACATGATTAACCAAATGAGACCCTCCGCTCAGCCTCTCACACTATCAGTGGCGTAACTAGATTCATGACAAGATACCAAAACATTTATGATAATCTATACTTATAAAAGGCAATGTTTGTGTGTGTGTATCTGCGATGTACAGACGAATCTATCGTACTTACAGCCATGAAATTTGGCACACAGGTAGTCGCAATGGTGACTGAATGCACCTCGAAGCCGGAATTTTAAAATTTAATCTAGAACATTTTTTATTTAATGTTTTGTGTTGTTTTGGGTCATTTTTGGAACGTTTACGGCCGTAGTATCTTTTCTAATGATCGTTGAAAAACACTAACTGCACCATCGGATAGAACAAACAATTTTCGTTCTAATGAAGTTTGTTTTTAATTGTCAACGCAATTTACTGAATTTTGAGAAATTTTTGAAAAATAGACACTTTTATGGTAATTCTTAATAAAGATTTCTTCAAATTATCGCATCTGACGTTCTAACATTTCGATCTTTTTTTTTTTTTTTTTTTTTTTTTTCAGCTCATAACTGGAACGTATCTGTCGAATTTAAAACAAGAACGGTTAAAATATCTTTTTTTCGTTTTTTTTAAATTAATTTTTCCCAGTCCAGTTCAAACAGTTTTTTTGCTAGCGAGATTTAACAGCGAGACCTTCTCCGGACCATCCCAGAATGCATTGTTGCAATGTGACCTTCCTCGCGACTGGTGACGTCATATGCTTTCATACATTTCTATAATCCCATTCCTTCCGGCAGGTGATGTCATTACACTCGCCTCATTATCGAGAGGAAAAAGGAAAATTAATGCATTTTTGTTTTGATAAATGTCATTATCGCAAAGAAAAATAAGCGGGGCAATCAATAATGTGTGTCTTTTGTTTTGATTTTGTTTTCAAAACTTTTTCTGTCATTGTGGGCATGGCCCCCCCCCCCCACACACACACACACACTTTTTTGAAGTCCTGATTCCACGGGCAACGTCGTGTGCGTACCTGCTAGTGAATTACAAATTTAAGCAGCGGTGTAGCCGCAAATTAAGCAATGCCAGAACGCTCTAACCCCTGGGTGACAAAGATCGCGGTGTTTTAAGCAGGTTTTCAAATTTTTTTCTTATTTGATTCTCGAAAATGAAAACAAAACAGTTCTGGAAAGGCGTTCCGGCTACACTACACCCCTGAAGCAAAGCCTAAAAAAGCAGAAAATAATTTTAATAAATATCCACTTTATAGTACACTAATAAAAGGTTGTTTTCAACATTTCAATGCTGTGGCCAGTCTTACCGGAGGCCGGTCAAATGACCGGTTGTAAAATTCCGATTAGAAAAATTCGCAAATCATGTTATAGCTTTTCACGCTTGACTTCATGACTTTTTTTATAAAATTTATCCAATTCATTTTTCATCATTAATTTCCTTTTCTTATTCAAATAATGAAGTGTAGTCTATTCTTATTTACCACCACAGGCCATTTGACCAGGGAAAAAATTTACCGCCTTTTCAGATTATTGGACCAGAAAGTGTGATGTACAAGCACATTCCATACATACCGGGTGACCCAAATGTCAGAAAACGCTTTGAAAACTCATAATTCAAAAACGGATCAAGATAAAAGGATGCGGTTTGCACTGTGTCTGTACAGAGAATAGTTCAAATTCGAACCTCTAGTTCGATACATCGTAGCATGATAATGTTTTAGACTTGAATCGTCTGTTTTGTTTTCGTTAACATCGGTAAAAGCATGCGTAACGATTTTTGTCTGTGAAAACGATAACTTTACAGAAACGGACAAAATAAATCTTTGTTGAGTTATTACCTTTAAGTCACTTATTAAAATCAATGTTTTCTGCATTCCGAAAAATAGAATTTTAATCTGAAAACCGGTCATTTGATCGGTTAAGGAACGAATAGGTATTATACTAGGTGTCGGTACGTTTAGTGTGAAAAACTGTCTTTATTCAGTTTATTTTTTTAAAAACACAAGGAAGCCATTGAAGAAACAAAAATATTTAGAGTATATACACAGACTCGGTATATTTTTCAGAACGCCTTTCCAAAGAAAACGGGTTAATTACACAGTTCAGGATTGCAACCGACAAAATAAGCTTTCATCACTTCTCAAAAGACAGCTCATCTAGCGAGAGGAGACACGAAAACAAGACGCACCCAACACACGAAACCGAAGCCATGTTCTGACCACAACGATAATTAAAATTTAAGCTCGTCTGCTGAAAGACGTGTATCCCCACCCCACCCCAACCCTCTTTCTCGTACACACACAATCTCCAGATGTTCCATTCTGACAGATCCACGCCAGATACGAGCTTCGGCACGCGTTTTTCCGATCTCTGCCCCCATTCTTTCCTCCGTCTGCACAGATGGTTTGCATCCTCATCTGGAGATGCAACGCTATGCCACGCCACATCTGCTTATGAGCCATTTTATTACATCATCTCAATGTTATGGCCAACTCATCCTCAGATGTCTAGTTTCATTTTCTTTTTGCAATATAAAATTTGAGTTTTAAAACCAGGCAAGAGTCGCTTAATGTGGGCCTCGTCTTTTTGAACCACGTTCCGAGTCGCATACAACCTGTACAGACGATGTCGAAATTGCCACCAACCATTGTTTACAGTTCATGTTTGTGTGTGGTGTGGTCTTTGGGAGCGCACAGCCTCAGGCGGCTTTAATCTCCCAATTCTTGCTGGAATAGAATGGTTAGTAGCATAATATAGTAGTTTGCACCTTATTAGAGAATTTGAGGACATTTAATTTGATGTAGGACGGGAAAATGATCATGTTAAGTTAGGATATGTTCTTCCAATAATTAATTTATATATATATATATATATATGATTATTTAAATCTGAAACTATTTTTTAATCTAAAAATAGACAAGTTTACGTAATGGCATTGGTGATTTATTTATATCATCAGTTTCATATATATATTTTTCTTTATGCCTTTTTTTTTTCCTCTCCAAGCAACTGAGTGTATAGAGTGAAATAAAAATACACGTTGTACTTATTCTAATAAAAATTAATTATTTACATGGTAAAAAAATAAAGATCTAAAATGTTTCAAAATTTGTTCACTCGTAAAATATTAAAAATTGAATGCATAAATGGCAGGGTTTTTTTTTTTTAAATTCTTGTGTCCTTTCTCATCATCTAGTTTGTTTTGGAGAATTATCCCACCAAATCTTACGTAACGTCCATAGAATCGCGACACTCTGATGACGAAAATGACACCCGCGCCGGTACCTCAAACTCACATTTGACACACGACGGCAGATTTAACGTGGACTACTCCTACATACACGGCGGATTTTGGTGGAATCGAGTCTCGAACATAGAACCCTCCAGTCCCGAAGGCCCAGGCCTTACTAGCCGGCCACTGCGTCATGACAAACACATGGGACAAAATTTCAATGGATTACTTCCATCTTCGATAACCAATATATTACCTTATTTTGAGACCCAATTACAAACAGCTGAAAATTTTAAATATTCTGAGAGGCGATCAATGAGCCGTCTTCTTATTTATTTTCCATTTAAATCGCGATTTTTCAGTTCCAAAAAAGGCGTACAAAATGAAAATAATTTGAAAGCAGCCAAGACATCCCGAATTAGCCAAGCAGATCTGATCTCCCACTATTTGTTAGGATTGCCTAGTTTCTTACAGCTTTAAATCTATACTTATAAAAGACAATGTTTGTGTGCGTGTGTGTGTTTGTCTGCGATGTCCAGACGAACCTATCGCACTTACAACCATGAAATTTGGTACACAGGTAGTCGTAATGGTGACTGAATGCACCTCGAAGCCGAAATTTTAAATTTTAATCTAGAAATTTTTTTATTTAATGTATTGTGTTGTTTTGGTTGATTTTTCGCACTAATTTCTCGATAGAATGGTTTCGAATAATTGTACGACAAAAATACATAGACCATCGGAAAGAGCACGCGATTTCCGTTCTAATGAAGTTAGTTTTGAATTTCTAACGTAATTTACTGAATTTTGAGAATTTTTTAAAAAATAGTCTGTTTCACCATCTAAATGTTAGTTTTGTTTTTAAATTTGTTGCATCCGACTTTCTAATAACACCATTATTTTCAATTTTTTTCAGCTTATAACTAGAACGGTTCTCTCTGATTTAAAACAAGAACGGTTAAAATATCTTTTCCCGTTTTTTTTTAAATTAAATTATTCCTGGGCAGATGAAAGTTATTTTTGTCGAGCGAAATTTCTTCAGCGACAGTCTTCCGGAACGCAGCTTTCAATTTGATTGGATGAAGGGTCAGGTGACGTCATAACCTTCGGAGCTTTTTGTCATGTTTTAAAAAAATTTTTTTCATTTTGTTGAAGTCCTGATTCCACCGGCAACAATTTTTTTATATTGCTTTGGATTAATGTACTCTGTACTGTTTTTCTACATGTTATTATCGCGGAAAAAATACGCGGGAAAATCTATAATGTGTAACTTTTGTTTTGAAAACTTTTTCGTGTCATTGTGGGCGATTATTTTTTTTATTTTGTTGAAGTTCTGATTCCACGGGCATCGCCGTGCGCGTACTGCTAGTAGTTCATATTGAAAAAAATGAACTAGGATAATTTTTAAAAAATTCCCGCCGACTAGGCCAGAAGATGAAAGATTCCTTTTATTTGACCCTCAAAGCAACATGCAAAAATCCAATTATTCCTATATACAGGGGGTTCCCAACCTTTTTGACCTCGCGTACCCTTGATTTTTCTTTTTGATTTCGCGTACCCCCCTACTATCATATCTACACATCTTCCCAATCATTCCTCAATATAAAGAAGTTTTTGCCAATAATGTTAAGGTTAGCTTAAAAGTGAAATGACTCGAATTAATAACACTTGCAGAATTTATTTTTGATTTTATATCTTATTCCATTTTTGCAATACTATTAGTTCAGCGCCAAAGAAAAAGGAAACGTAAATTGTAATTATTTCGTTTTAATTTATAAGGATAGCTAAAAATCACATTTAGTAATAATCAATTATTTAAGAGATATAGTTATAAAATAGCAAGAATTCACTTGGAGAAACAAAATTCTGTAATTTTTTTTCTTGTTTCCGCCATTAACAACTTTGATTTCGCGTATACCCCCAAATGGTCTTTCACGTACCCCCAGGGGTACCCGTACCACAAGTTGGGAACCTCTGCTATATACGAATAAGTTATAATCATTTTTCTATCTTCAGCAGCAAGGGAGATACGGGGGAAAACAAAATTCCCTCACTCCAATTTCCCCTCTAATTTCATAAGGGATATATCTATAAACACGATAGAAGATTGAAGAGAATGTATTTGATGAGAGCTTTCCAACGAGGTTAAAAAGCGGCCGAAGTTAAGGGTTGAAAAGTGATTTTCAACCCTTAACTTTTAACAACTTGTTCAGTATGATAAGGCGATAATTCGCCTTCTTTCAATCTTCAGTATTGAGGTAATTATGGGGAAAATAAAATTTCCACCCCCTTTGAAGTTGGATGACTTTTAAAGTGACCATTTATTTTTTTCTTCAAAATGGGACATCTATTAATTTTTAGCTAACAGTATGTGTATTCAAGAAAATGCACATTTCTTCAGTTTTTATTTACCAATATAAAGAATATGAATATGTGAAAATAAATAATTTATGTTAATTTGTATTTTTCTGAACAAATTTTTGCTTTTGAATATTTGGTGTTGATTTCAAATAAGAACGAAATTCTTCGCAGGATTAATTAAAATTTACTTTGGGTAATTAACATTGCTTTAAGAATTTCGACTTGCAACTGTGCTTTTCCGCCCGTCCACAACTTATTCATAAGAAAAATTAACCTTCCTACGGGTATATTAGTGCCGGACAGACATAGAATATATTTAATAATTGTACAAAAGTTCGTATGATTCAAATTATTGGCGAGAGAGTATTTTGAACAATTCCTCTCAATAATTTTTGGTTAAAACATTCCCAGTGTTTCATTCTGTCACTTTTTTGCAGTGTAAGAAAATTTAGAAATATGTGAGAGCTAGTAAGCCTCTGACCGACTTGCATATCTGTGAGCCATATAGCGCATGCCCTGTCATCGCGACGTTACTAGGCACTACCGCCTAATTTTTTAATTTTTCGCGTCCCCCCTCCCTCCCTTTTTTTTTTTTTTTTTTTGAAATTGTTACCGTGAGTTTCTCTCTTTCTGAAACGGGACATTTCGGCGTCCCGAAACTATGCTTGGCGACAACGGGAAAAGGCTACCTAAAAACGGGACGTATGGTTACACTATGGATGACCAATCTATGAACTCTGCCTAAAACATATCACTCGACGGTTCAAAGCCAACAAAATTATTCTAGTTATTTTGCTCACAAGATGATATGGGCCCAGCGTTATACATATTATATATATTTCAAAAGGGGGTTGCGTTTGGATTCTAGCACCCACGACCGGAAAAACTGCGCAAAAGTTGAACAGATGTCGTGACATGGGAACCATTATAATTGATAATATTCCTACAAAGATTCTACCTATATAGAATTCTCCTTCCAAATTTCTTTTTCACATAGAATATGGTCATCCTAATATAAACAATGCGGATGAATCCGTCTGAAGGAAAATAATAAAATAAACAACAAAATATATTATTTGTGCTTCTTCAACTCCTCCTGTTTTGAAATTCTTTAATATTTAAACAATTTTATTGTTTCTGAATTTGTCAATTCTTTTAATTTTATCAACTTATTTAGGAATGTGCCCAATATTCCTTTACATCCCCGTCCCAACCAGCATCACAGGTTGTGTGCATGACCAAGCTCTACAAAGCCCTGGAGTGGAAGTTTTTAAAAATCCGGTCACTTTACCTATTCTCAATAAATGACTATTTTTATATAAAAGAACAATTACACGAAAACTAAAGAAAAACGAAAACCAAATATTTTTTCGCATTATTTTCGTATCTCTGCAGTGGAATTTTAAAGATTTTAAAAGACAGAAGAAAGAAAAACACAAGCCATTGATCATTAGAGGATTCCTTCATAGGGGAAATTAAAAAAGTCTCCAAAACAACTTGTTGAAACCAAATCTGCACACAATGCGAGAAAGAAAAACGAAATCGGATTTCTTCATTTCAAAATCAGCAAAAACAGTCGCCATTGGACGCTTCTTTCTGTTGCTACTATGAAATTATTTATAAAAAGAAATCCATGATTTATTACTCCACTGTTGCCGGCACACGGTTGTGCGAAACTGGATTTTCGAGTTGGGAAGCAGCACAAAAAAATGATAATACAAAAAAGTTAAGATGGCATTTCGAATTGTGTCTTAAATCTAAGCAGTCAAAGAATTTGTAAAGAAAGGAAAACAAATTGCTAATGCTTTAAATATCTTTAGTTAATTATTGGTTCATTCACCTACACGTGTGCTTTTGCGACACAACAGCCAACATGTGAGTATGTTACAAGATTTCTCAAATATTCAATAAAAGGGTTCTACGTACTACTTAAAATACCTAATCCACTAATCTCAGTGCCTTAAAATGAATCGTGCGCTAGTTTCCTCTTCTATTTAAAAATTACAACACACGAATTTTTCGGATTATCAGTTCTTGCATGGTTAAGAAGACTACACTAAGAAATTTGGCGTGACCAAACTGTCAACTTTCGAACTCGATTGAATATCGAATTAATACTTTTGATCCCTTAAAATGAAAGAATAATAAGTAATACTCCTTCCATCAACCTTCAGTTTTCCGATTTGGCTTTTTCTTCCAAACCTAGAAAAGAGCTCAGTCACATTTGGGAAAATTCGGTTTAAGTAGTTGTGTCCAAACATCTTTTAATGCCTATATATGCAATAACGTGCGATTTCAAAAGTTAAATTGCGCGTCTCCAGGTTTTCTAAATGAAAATGGCAAATCAGCTCGCCATATTCGATTTTGTTTTCTCTTGTCTCGAATATGTTTATTTGCAGGGGGAAGGCAAAATGGCATATTTAATTATTATTTTTAAGGTTCATTATAAGACCAATGAGTTTAATTTTCTGTTTACATATATATCGAAATAAATAAACAACAGATTCCTTGATTTTCTGAAAACTGAAACACCAATTCTGGACGAGAAAAAATGGCAAATCGGACGAGGGAAGTTGAACCAGGGGTGTAGTTCCGGCACTGCTTATTTTTATAAAAAAATACGTAAGTAAAGTTGTAAAAACCTCCTTAACCCCTTAACTGATCTGCCTGTACGCCGTACGTGCATAGAAATATCGCTATTTTAAATTATAACAGTCATTCACAGACGTTACAAATTCGATACAAAAATTGCGTGGAATCCATAAATATATCAACTGTCTTTTAAATTTTCAATTGACTTAAAATGAGAACGCATTCCCAAAATATAAGGTGTTATCAAATTAGATAGTTGAGAAAACAAGCCAGTTAACGGGTTAAAAGAAGTGCGATTTGTGTCACCCAGGTTAGAGCGTTCCGGCACTGCTTAATTTGTGGCTACGGTCGGAAGGAGTACAATAACAGCATAGAGTATAACAAATAGGGTTCAATTCAGTAAAAAATAAGGAGAAAACCAGTGGAAGGAAGTGAATGTGGCAAGTTAAATGAGAGGGATAAAGAAAAGAAAGGGCGGAAAAAAGCAAGTTGATAGTCGAGATTGTCCTTTTTAGCAAGCCAGGAATTAGGCAAGAGACATCCTTCTTAAATGAGTAGTCATCCATTTATATTTTGAGACGGCAGGAAGCGATCAAATTTATATTTTTCCTGTTTGCTTGGGAGAATCAGAAAAGACTAATGAAACGAAAAATAAAAATGGACCGAAATGTGGCATCATTCGCTATTAATCAAGAGCCCAACCTTGAGGCGCGCATTCAATGAATTAATCTTTTTGTCGTCGCTTTCTGAACTACACCGAGAAGGCAAAGCGGTTGACTGAACGAAAAATAGAATACCGGTCAAGTGGTCGAAAATGAGTGAATAAACTAACATTTAGATCGAATAAATAATATACCAAAATACTCAAGACTTTCTTAATTGACCATTTGCACTCCGACTGTGCTATTGACGTGTAGGTAACCCAGGTAACGATACGACGGACCACTGAAGAAAATTAGCCAATGATCTTGAAATTCCTCTGCCTCCGACTCTTTTTCGGAAAAATATAAAGCAAGACCGACTGAATAAATGGAACCGCAATTGAAACTTCTCTCGTCGGCTATTAGGTAATATATTATATAGGCCGAGTCTTTTTTTTTTTAATTCGTGAAAAAAATTGTATGTTTAGAACGATTTCTACAATGCTTATAATACAGGGCAACCCAAAAAAGTGGAGCAAGCATTTATTTCCTTAAATATTGCACTTAAAACATATACTTCCAATTACAAAGTTTCATCAAATAAGGTAAGAATTTGTGTGAAAAAACTTTGGCTTCTGTGGAAGTTGAAACTAAAAAAAGTTAAGAAAATTAAATTTTTATATGTTCCCCATAGAGTAAAAGTGTCAATGAGTAAAATGTTCCTCTTATACTCATCTATGTATAAGTTTCACGATTCTCTGCAAAACTTGCAGAGATATAACCATTTTTAAATTTAACGGGTCTTCTCACAAATTTATATATGGAAATGTTTATTGCAGAAATATACACACACACACATTTATTCAACATAGAAATACTACGAACTGCAAATATTTGCCTAATAGTACACCATCCAATCATCATGCATTGAAAAAAATTGCCAACGACGCATACTGTTAATCGGTTTCATTGGCAGATAGTTGCAACTATCGACTTGATAAAGAATGGAAACACAGCTTGAGAAAATGGAAATCTAAGGCATAACAGGAAAATAGCTTAATTATCGAACAAGAATATTAAATTATTTGCTTTCAGCGTTATGCATATTATTAAGCTTTACCTAACGACAGTGGCTACTCGTTCTTTAGGGCTGCAGCGTTGCAGAACTCACCAAAATTATTTTAAAAATTCATCTTTTCGTTTTTATTCATATTTGCTTACTTCTCAGCTCTGAGAGTTTGATTATGAGCGAAGAAAGATAAAAACCAGAAAAAAAGAAAATGAATGAAAAAGTAGGACAAACACAGGATGGGGCTGCACACCAAACAGTTTTGTAATGCATGCTCATTGCAGAGAACCAAGTGATATAATGGGCGAATGCGAATAGCTATACTTTCTGGCTTTGAACTTAGCCAGAACATGATTTTCGGATCCTCCTGTTTGCCGCTAGCCCAGAAAATCTTTTTTTTTTTTTTTCCGATTTCACCCAAGGTTCGCCTTCGAAGTCTTGATTTGTTTATCTATCATCTCTCTTTCATTGCCTTTTTTACTTTCTCGTATACGAAGTATACAAAGAGAAAGTATTGTAATCGTCAAAAAATTCGAACTCGAGATTTTGACAAATCTCCACGTTTTTAGACCTCCCTGAGTCCGAAAAACACAATTTTGGAATCATGTCTGTCTGTGTGTCTGTGAACACGATAACTCGAAAACTATTAGAGCTACGGAGATGAAATTTGGTATGTGGTCTTCAAACATAATTTGTAGGTTTCTATCAAATTTTGGACAAAATCCGTCAAAGGGCAGTCTGTATGTCCGAAGTCATGTGAACATCATAACTCAAAAACTTGAATAGCTAGGTGGATAAAATTTGGTACACAGTTTTATCGTCATGAATGTAGGTCCGTACAAAATTTTGGGCCAAATCCGGCAAAGGGTTGACTGTCTGTCCGTCTGTATAATTTACTATTGAAGCCCATCCGTTATCTCCACTCGCATGCGTATTGGAAGCAATCTTCTGTGTAGGAGACAGGAGCAAATTACGCCAGTTTGTCCTTGAGACGGCAAGAGTGAAACCTAGCAGTGTGCGATAGATAGTCGCTTTAATCGGCAGGCATCGCTTTGAATTTGATTCTTTACCTAGATATTTTTCAATCACTATAATGAAAAATCTTCTGATGGCCATTGGATTCTGGATAACAGTAGGTTCGAATTTTTTTAGCCACGCGGGGGAAGGAGAAACAGTATCTTTTTGGGAAAGTATACGAGAAAGTTTAGGGGAGAACACTCCCGCTGGTTTAGGTTTCGGATTCACTTTCATGTTGATTCAACGGGAGTTTGGCTGCTTACTCCGTATTCGTTTTCAGTTATTAGAAATCTATCACCAAAAAAATATATGACCGTCAATTTTTCAAAATACAATTAAGATAACAACTATAAGTTTGGGGTTATTTAAGATACAGCTCTTTTTGAAGAATTGTATTTCAGTTGCATTCTAGTAATATTTTTATAACACTGCTTGTTTATGAGCAGTCTCTGCTTTGGATATTTTTCGAAAGTAAAAAAGATGAGCTATTTTTGTAAATAGTCAACTAATACATTAATTGAAGTATTTTTTTAGATTTAAAAAGAGTTAACAAATACATTCTTTTTTTTTCCTGATTCCACCCTTTTAATAACTTATTGAAATATGTACATAATGCCTGCAATGTGCATCGAAAGACTGGATCAAACAGCAATATGGAAAAGTGCTCCAAGTCAATAAATTTGGCTTCTTATATCTTTTAAGTTTTGCAGATAGAAGCATGCAACTTTTGTATGCGAATACATGAGTGCAAGATAAACATTTCACAACTTTATATTTTTTGCACTACGGGCGCCGTATAAAAATTTAATTTTTTAAACTTTTTATTATCAATCCCCATGGAAGCCAAAGTATTTTAATACAAATTCTCATCTTATTTGATGAAACTTTGTAATTGAATGTATATGTCTAGAATTAATATTTAAGGAAATAAACGCTTGTTCCACTTTTTCGGGACACCCTGTATATATAAAGTGGAACCTGGCTACTTCGGAGCTCACGGGACCACAATACTAATTCGATCTATACAAAAATTCGAATGAAAGAAACCTAGGTCTCAAAATAAGTACAGACAAAGAATACAATTTTTAAAGTATAAATGATTAAAAGAATTATTTTTAATATTTAACAATTTTAATAAATAATACATAATTAATAAAAGAACAGCATGCAATTACAGCAAATAAAATATAATTAAATTTTTTTAATAAATAATTTTAATAAGGAAACAGTATGCAGCACTTTGAATACAACAAAAATTGTGCAATAAATCTTCAAAGTACAAGTCCCATCAAACATGTTTTCGTGCGTCCCATGAAATTTTCCATGGCTTTTTTGACTGAATGAATTGTACAAAAGTAATATCCTTAAGGGCTTTAAAAAATTATTTACTTACGATCACTGAGGACACAAGGTACGAACGTATAACGAAAACAATTCAGAAATACAAACAATTTTTAGTTTCAGTTTAGAATGAACTACAATAAATTCGAATTATGGACGATATTTTAACATATTATTTATAGGGAAACTCAAGGGACTAGAGAAAAAAAATTGAATTACCGAAAAATTCGAATTGCACAAGTTCCACTGGATTAAATATTGTTATCGATTATTTACTTTACCATTTAATTTTTAGTCGAACTGTCTATAAGCTTTTTTCATAAATTGTCATTTTATATAACTATCTGGTTATTTACTTGATTTATGACCCTTATATTCTACATAAGTAAGATATGCGATCTTTTTCAAACACGTTTACTTACCTTGAACTGATTGTTACCCTTTGTTTTATCTCCTTTTGCAATCATCTTAGCCGGCCTCCTGCTTGTATTCATGGCAGATCTTTTGCGAATTTCCGAGCCCTCACAGTTATTCCGGACCACAAAAAAATAGAGTTTCAATACAGTTAGATGGCGATTATCTCTATTTTGATTGTCAAAATTTATTATCTTATGCACTACTCTACAGTCATTCCCTGATGGGAAATTCCTGAGATACCAAATCAAACTGGAGTAAATTGGTTTGAGAAAACTGCCGAGTTAAATTTGTCACACTTCATCCAATATCCTTTATCGTTCAAAGTGCCCTATAATGTTCTGGTTTTATACATCTTAACACACTCTTCATCTTCGAAGATTCACCGGTGGGCATTAGTCATCAAACGGCAGATGTGTCAACGAACATGTTAAGCTCTACGCTGACATTAACTTTTTTTCGCTCAGAAATATTTTTCCTGAAACTCAAGGTCCACAGCGAATATTCTAGGACCTAAATAGCACAACAGTACGAAAATATTCCTGTCGATAAGCCGGAAGTCAAATTCCTCCTTTCTAGGTTAAGGTTAGTAAAATACATGCAATCCTTAAACAATAACAATTAAGTATTGAAGTATCTTGGATCAAATAAGAACGACAAAACCAAAATCAGGTAACGGGATGCCCCGTTATTAACCAAATTTCATTTAATTCCAAAGGTTTTTTTTCCATATCTTGTTGTATACACGAGAGAACGGAAGGATGAATGAATGAAGTGAATGGAGAGGAATAAATGAGGCATTTAATTGGACATAATTAACAATAACTTTCCTTTCAGCTCTAATCTTAATCTTCCTTTCAGGGAACCTTAACTAATTAGGTTCACCTCAATTTTTTCAGTCAGGGTCATAGGTGCTAAGTGTAATGTTCAGAGATTGTAAACCGCCGAGTTCGTGTGCTCCGTAAAACGCATTCATCGCTGGTGTGTGAACAACAAAACTTCTTATGAGTGGTAGCTATAAAAAACACCATTTCGAACAAAAGTTGTTCCTTAGGCAATAATTCGTCCATATTGATCATCTTTCCATCTTTAATAGCAAGAGATATACGGAAAAGAAAATTTCAACTCCTCAGCACCAATTCCACCTCTAATTTCAAAATGGTTGAAGCTACTGAGAAAAGGGAAAAGAATATGCTATTTCTGAGAGCTTTCCAACGAGATTCCGCATATCTAGGTTGAGAAACAATCAAGAGACGGGAGGTATGGGCCCTTAACAGCTAAGGGATTGTATCTATAAAAAAATTCTAATGCAAAAGTGCGTCTTATGATAAAGCAAAATTTCACCTAATTCACCCTCATCTTTCCATAGAGCTATAAATAATCTCTATGTATCTATCTTGAATAGTAAGAGAGTTATGGAAAAATAAAAATTCCCGCCCCATTTTAAGTCCAATGGTCCACACACCTACGAACTCTGCCGAGATTTTTACCTTTCCTACAACACATCCCTTGCCGGTTGAAATCTAATCACAATTATTCTAGTTATCTTGTACACAAGACAACATGGGAAAAACATTACATATATAATTTTCGAACAAGTTACGATTTTGAGTTGTAAGTACCATGATCGGAATAACTATGAAGAAATTTTGCTCAAGTCGTATCATGAGAACCAATGCAAAAGGTAAACTTCCTAAAAGGAGTCTACCTAATAAAAATATCCGTATCTTGACTTTAATTTTTAAAACGCTTCTATTTATATACAGATACTAATACGCTGGAAACATCTAACGACTTAAACAAGATTGCTTGCAAATTTAAAAATCATTGAAATGCAAGTTTTATTTGATTTCCTAAAATGATGAGATTTTTCTGAAGTTCAACTCAGGATACCAAGCCCGGAGAGTAAATCGAAACCGGGAAGTCGGTTCACATCACCATTCACACCAATAATAGCAAGAGCCTACACACGAAATTTAATACTCCCTTTCCATTCAACTTTAGAAGAGCGATATGCTATTTTTTTCCCCCCTTGTCAAAATTAACAGTCCGATTCTCTAAAACTAAAGATATCCTCCATTTGTGTTATATATTTCGAAATGTATGAAAATATATAACGCTAAACTCGGGTCTTATGCTGCACATTAAGATAATTAAATATACGGGTGCTACGTGCGTCTTCGACACCAAATTCAAATCACAAAATATTGCTGAAAGGAGTTGCCCATTACTTTCAAATTGCATTTTAAAATAGGGGACAAACGATATTGATTATTTTTATTCCTTCACTTTTTTTCATAGTCTACACAAATGACATTGCAAACATGTTCCTACAACTACATCGAGAAATCGGAGAACAAAATCAAACATTATGCCCCGACTTGCAATTTTTAATTAAGAGATGTGGCAGCTACACATACATACGTTAAAAAATGCATGATCTACCTAAACCGAGTTTTCTGAAATTCGGTTCCTTTTCTTAATTTGGAAGAAAACGGCAAACGAGACAGGTAAAACTGGACGAATGGAGTAGTCAAAGGAATTTTGAAGTTGGAATTGTTCAATAAAACAAGATGAATATTGCTTGCTTCGATCAGCACTATGCTAAATCCTAATTTAATATATTAAAATTAACAAATTAAAATAATTAAATCTTAATAAATTATTAAATTAAAAATATTAATAAATTAAGATAATTAAAATTAATTAGCTGAATTTCCAATTTTGAGTCGTCTTCGGTTGCAGAATTATTTTCAGTACAATATTCAACAACAACAAAAAAAAAGCATTTTGCTAAAATGTCGAAAGTAGAGTATAAATTATTTGTAAAATGAAAGCAATTTTCATTTAGCTGTCCTGAAAAGTATTTTTGGACTTAGCATGAATCTAATACAAGGGAGAGATATAATTTAAGCATATAAAAACAGCGTGAGTGTTCAACCCTCGACTTTTTCTTAATACTAACACAATAGGGCATATTTTCTGCGTCATAGTATAATGAAAAGAAAACAAACGAGTACGCATTTTGAATGTCTTCCTTTCGACCGATTATGTCTTAAATTTAACCCAGATCTACAATTCTGCAATAAGACTGAATACCAAATTTCATTTGCTTAAGTCGTTACGTTTTCGAGTTATCGCGGTCACATAGACGCAAAAATACAAACCGACAGGCTGTCAACGCTTTGATAGATTTGGTCCAAAATTTGTTACAGATCTACAATTCTGATGATAAAACTACATACTAAATTTCATCCAACCAGCTATTAAGAGTCTTTGAGCTATCGCGTTCAAATGGACATTGACGGACGAAAAGACACACTTCCTGCTAACAGATTTCGTCCGAAATTTGAAAGAAATCTACAATTTTGTCGTAAAGCCAACATATCAAATTTCATGCCTGTAGCATGTTGCGTTTTTGAGTTATCGTGTTCACAGACCGAGAGACAGACACAACTCCAAAAATGGTTTCTACGGACTCGGGGAGGTCTCAAAACGTGGTGATTCATCAAAAACTAGGAGATAATTTTTCTTTTTTTATGATTATAATATTTTCTCTGTATAAGAGAATGTAAAAATGAAATACAAGTGGACTGAAATAATTATCACAAAAATACTGTCCACGAAACAGGCGACTGCTGGTAGCGAGAATTACGAGAATGTAAGGAGCCCCCTTTCACCCACATTGGCACACATTTTGTCCAACGAGATCAAATACGGGAAATTCGTCCGCATTTCATTATTCCAACGACCCAGCTGCATCTAATGATGAACGTTGCTCAGCTGCTTCTATTCCATTTATTTGAATTAGTAAACGCATTTAACGTTTCAGATAACTAGAAAATGGATGTTTCCTTTTTTTTTCACTCTCCGGCTCTGCTCCATTTAAATGCGCACAAAATTGGGGTTTTCTTTTTCTCCCATTTTATTTTAAATAGAAGGTAGAAAAAACTCAAACAGTTGGAAATTTCATAAAACCAATGTTATCAATGGAGGGTAAATATTTAATTACCACAAAAAAGCCAAATATAAATAATTGCAGTAAATCTTGCGAACTGAGAGCCATAAAACATGAGGTTACAAAAAATGTCTGACGGTATATGGCAGCCACACTTCTATGACTTAATAACCCTTTAAAAGGCAATTTTTCTAGTAAAATATTGTTGGGAATGAGATTTTTTTTAACAAAAGAATTTCATTTAGGTTATTAGATAATAATTAATAAATCAAATTAATTTTAATTAACAAATTAATGCGCTTCTTTATGGCTTGAGATAAGAAACTAACATCTAGGTTTGCTTGTTTTTTGTTCCGTCTCAAAATTTGGCGGGAATTTAAGCCAATCTTTAAAACGTTAGGTTCTGGCACATTATTATCTCAAAATAATAAATTGATAATTTGATTGCTAAAATCATATTATGCTGTCAAAGTATTCATTAACAGTTTTTGTCGTTTGTGAAGTTATTGAGATAGCAGGTTTCAGAGATGGTAAAATAGTTTACCATGGATATTTAAAAATTGATTACGGTGGTAAGCCCACTTACAGCGACTTGCGAAAGAATGAAACCAATTCATTCGGTTATTTTAACATTAATTGCTTGAAAAACTAAAGTAGTGTTTCAATGCCGCTTTTATCTTTTGAAAGAAACTTTCATATACGTTCACCCTTACCCCAAAGGAAATGTGCGTTTGGAACAACATTAATGAGTAGTCTGGAGAGAATCAGAATTCAAATTGCTGCCGAATGAATGAATACAAGGCACAACAGAAAATCCAAAACGAATCCTTTGACATATCAACGGAGCTCACGAACGCTATCGTGAAAAATCAACCGAACGAGTTTACCCGTGATGGATGGTCCGGCATCACGCTGTCTTCCCCGGGACCGTTTAATGAGCCCAGCCACCCACCCACCACTCCGAACAACATCCCGTCATGGACCCACATCCTAATTTGGGAGCGTCAATTTAATTTTCCCCTCTTCCATGTCTAAATTCCGATGAGTAACCATCCTCGGCGAGGGCGGGGCGTGGGAAATGACAGCTCATTAAGGGAAATGCGGGAGTAAACATTCGTGGTGGAGAAAAGAAATCAAAGTAGCCATTAACCTAAAGAAAGTAGATCGCTTGGCGCGGATGGCTGGCCGTTGCCAAGTTCATTGTTCTAAATTTCAGTCGAATACATTGTTTTTCTCGCTCGGGCGGAAAATTCCACAAGGGCTCCTAATAAATCATTTTTATTTTGTTTGTTTTCGTTCTGGATTTTGAATAAGATATTATAAGTACACATCGGTCTTCTTTTGTAGTATTAGAAAACTTTCATGAAAGGAAAACTATGCTGATAGAAGAAAAGAAAAAGTAAATGTGTGATTTTCATGACATTACAAATGTGAATTCCATGTCATTACGAAATTTTAAAAAAATAAAAGAAAAAATATTTTTTAAAATGTCGAAGTTGACCAGAAAATTCCCAGTTTAATTGGTCTGCCGCGATTGAATGAAAATTACCAAAGTGGTTAGGATTTAAAAAAGTCGAGGTGGGGTAGGAGGTGTAACCTCACCTTGAAACTCTTAATATATCCTTGGTTTATATAAATAAAATTTAAAAACTTGAGCGGCATTTTAAGAAATTTCTTTAGGATTCAAATATGGAAATGAAACAACGTAAATGTTGCGGCAACATCTAATATTCGATTTATATACAGGGCTACTATAAAAGATTCATTCATTTTCAAAACGCTATATAACCAAAAGTATTACAGGTACAAGTGGTATATGAAAATAACCGCAAACTCAAATTTTCTGCACACTCTACAAATGTTCGATGCGAGGCCCGAGTCACACGACAGATGTCCAGGCAGTAGTCGAACTCTCTCCACACATTTTGTAGTGTCATCCTGTCAATGGTCATCCATGGAGCATGGATCCGCTCTCCGAGATCTTCTAATGTTTTTGGTAGTGGGGATACAAAATCAAGGTCCTTAATGAGCCCCAAAGGAAGAATTCACACGAGGGTTGCACTGCTATAACAGATGAAAATCTCGCACATTCTAACACAGAAAAACTATTTTCTTGCTTTGCCTCCATTTTGGAGGATACTGAAAGATAACTGGACTACACATAGCGTTTTGAAAATGAATGAATCTTTTATAGTAACCCTATACATGGTTATTCAAAAACCTTTAGACAAATTTTAAGAGTATGCCATGAATACAGATACAGGTGATTTTTGCAACAGAAAATAAGGTTGCAAACGCAAAGAGCAAATACTACACGGAACTCTTTGTCAGTGAATGAAGAAAAGGATACACCAGATAAAATGTACAACACAGGTTTAATGGAATACAAATTCTCAACAGGGCAACACAGTTGCAAGAATAACAACATGCGGTAGCCCTTTGCGTTTGCGACCCTATGTCCCATTGCAAAAATAACTTGTTTCTGCATGCCGAACCAACACTTTAAGTTTGTTAAAGGAATTTTAACATAAGCACATATATAAATACTTTGTTCAATAAAAAAATTTCTATATAAAACAAAAATGCACATGACAAGGGAAAAAACATGACAAAGATGATACAGGATGAAAAGAATTAGGTGGGTAACAAGCAAGAATTTAAGCGATTGATTTCCGCACATGGCCCAATTGCTTTGACAGAAAAAGGATGTGGCGATTTTACGAAATAAGTTAATTTTCATACAGCTAAAAATATTCTGTCTTTTACATATGCAGTTTCAAGGTTTCACCTTAAAATGTATTTAACTGCCAAAATCGCATATAAATTCTCAATTTATCTGAATCCATCAGAAATTCACAGGACTTATTCTAAATTGAAGCCATTTCAGTGGCATGAAAGTTGCAAAATGAAATTCAAGAGATCTTTGAATCCCTAAATCTCAACAGAAATATACAAATTTCTGAAACAGTCAGGGTGTTTTCTTCAGACTGAAGTGGGGAAAGGAGAGACGGAGAGTAAATTCATGGTAATGAATTTTACATAACTGAATCAATCCAATTCGTAATGTGTTACTTGAAAAGTTAACACATTACCTGCAGTAACCATACTGGCCATATTTCGCAATAACCTGCTTAGTTCCTTGTCGCTTTTCATCTGGGCTAACTTTTTTCTTAACATATGGGTATGCCAAGGGGTGGGGAACCTTTTCGCACAGAAAGGCCGCACGAGCAGAATTTTAAAGGTTATTATTCTGCGATTATTTTTATGAAGACAAGAATATTATTTCAATGCAAATTGTAAATAACTAGTAAGGCCGCAGGTTCCCCATCCCTGGGTATGCCTAATCGAGAGCGTCCCGACACACTCGTCGTACCTAGTAGAAGCGTGACGGGCTTCACGGCTTTATGCTAAATTCAATTAATTGGTAAATGTAAATAAAATTCGGCCAGTTAAAGGAAACCGCAGTAACATTCAGTTATTAGATTATCGATATGCGAACAGCATAAAGTATTAGAAGGGAAAATTATTACACACGCGGAAAAAACAAAATGAGAGTTTGATAATGTTACGCTTATTACTGCAACACAATGAACATGGATTCTAAGCATAACATAAGATAGTTCATAATGGTACTCAGCATAATAAATAAATAACCAATTTTTATCACGATCCTTTGATGTGATAGTTCCCACAAAGCAGTAAAAGTAGCCTCTTGGTGAAATGCTTAATTATTTAGGGGTTATACGAAGAATAACTACATAACTGGTTGAATTTTATCTTCCATGTAACACGATGACACATTTTTGTCTGGAAATGTATTCTAATTTTGATTCAACTAACAGTCCACATGACACTTCAGATGCACATAATACATTCCATATAATTTAACGATGAATGACTTAATTTTAGTGTATGAATATAGAAATACGATAATTCGACACACGAAAAAATCAGTTAAGTGCGAGAAAACGTGTTAAAATCGAGCATAAAATATAGAAACATATGTAAAATGTTGCTTATGGGACAATAAATGTTTAATTTGAATCAAACTGCTCATTAGTAACGAAACAGAGCAAATCAAGACTCAAGAATAGAGCAAATCGAGACTCAAGAATAGAGCAAATCAAGACTGAAGATAAACTCTTCAAATGCTAAATGCAAGTCCTGATTTAGTAGTGTACCTTGCTCATTTTCAGCTTCATTTAGACAGTGTTTACATTAGGATAATCGCTGGATACAGAAATTCGTTGATGGTTGATGGAGTTCTCGTCCCATCTAAGGGGGCTGGAAGCCACATGTCCCTTAGGGCAGGGGAAATCTGGATGGCTGCCTTTTATCCCTTTCCGGGCGTGGGTATGTGTCCCCGACGTCAGATTGTCGGCTGGGCACGTGCGGCTACTGCGCCCAGCCATAAACGCGGCTTGAAAATACCTTTAAGCGGTTAGTGCGGTCTGGGGGGGCGCCCCCTAAATGCTTCAAAACAAGCTCAATGATCTCATTACCAACGTTAACAAGGGGCTGGTATGACAATTATATCCTATTATCAGTCAATTAGAAGTTTGTTAAATAACTGATATTCACCTATGTTTAGTGGCATTACTCATTCTTTAATTTATGACCAGGAGTGACATTAAGAGTCCGCCCGACGGAGGGGCCACGGTCTTCCCGACAGGGAAGCGTGATCTGCTGAACAAGGGGAGGGGCGTAGAGATGACTCTCTCAAATTTCAGCCAAATCTTTACTTATCTACTAGTAGAATAGCCCGCTGCGTGAACGAGGTACAAAAATTTGTACCGACGGGAGGGGGGGAGGGGTGGCACAGCATTCCGACATGGAGGGACCAGCTCCCCCCAATGGAGCCACCCCTAATTATGATTACTGCATCGTTACATGCTAGTTTGTACTTATAGTAAAGTAATTTTCTCTTATTACTTCATATCGGGAAAGGCACAGAATACAAGAGTTTGTTTTTAAGGTAGCTGTCTTTAAATACCAAAGTACAACTTATAAGAATAGCTTTAAAAGAAAATAAGGAAACATTAATGGGAAAAAATTGCGGTCATTGCACCAAATAATATAAAATCTACTTATTAGGATAGTAGGGTGCCACGAAATTTGTCACATTTATCTTGAAAAGTAAGTCTTCGAACGCTAGGAATAAAACTGCGAATTCACCGTTTTATTTATTTATAGCTATTATTTTCTATTTCCATGGTCTTACTTACGGAAATAAAATACAGTTCTTTCTATGAGGGTAAATGGAAACAGTTTTAAACAAGTTCGCGAACAGTAAACGTTTTGATGAGCCGCAAAAATAGACAGGCGATTTATTTTTACATTGAACTGAATTGAAAAACAATGCTATATAGAACTCATGTCATGAAACAATCAACAGAATGAAAATGAATGCTATAAGATTCACTTACGTGAACGTGTTAAAAACACTTTTATTAGTGTACTGAAAAGTAGAACTTAATTTTAATTACAGTCTGTTTTTTAAGTCTTTAATTCAAAATTCATTATTATAAATATTATGTAATCTTGAAATTATTTCTTTCATAACTTCATCCCCATGTGGCGCCACCCGAGCATAATCAAATTTCAATTATTAATTAACCGATTCATGAAAATATTAAAATAGTGTATTGTCAATAAGAATACGCAAGCGTACAATATTTCAAAACTGTAGCATCTCAGAAAATGAGTGAAAAATCGAGTACAAAATTACTTCTTCACAAATATAAAACAAATGAAGTTAAATAAAAGTGTGTTTAAAAAGTCGCCTCTATATTTAAGAGCCAAGAGTAAGCAATTCGAGATAACGCCTGGTGCTGGTAGCGTGAGCAGCCGCGATAACACCGTTCAACACTTCTGAGGGTCGAGAAAAGGTCACCGTAGATTAAAGATATGGACATGCTGGTGGAAGAGGCCGGGCCTCATTAGGGGCCAACATTAGATTACCCATCCAATCAACACTTAAAAGTGGTTAAGATTATCCAAGAAAAAGAGTAAAAAAACTTAAAATGGAAATCCTTATGTGATAATCTTGTATTATCAAGTTATACTAACTTTAAACAACAAGGACACCATTTACACAACGTCTTCAAATAACGATGGATTCTACAGATTCTAAGAACGGAATTGTGAAATATTAGCCGATGCCCCAAGTAAACGAAAAATAACGATACTGCTTTCCTTGGTAATTCTCTTAATTAGCTATTCAGATAAAGAGTAAGAAAACTGGATAAACAGTGGAACTGGCTATCCGAAGCTGAGGAACCATGATAAAAATTGAAATTGAGAAACACTGGGTCTGAAAATAAGTGAGAAAGAGAAAACTAAATTTTTAAACTAAAAATGGCAGTTAAGATTTTTAATATTTGAGTTTTATAGAATAAATAAACAGTAAATAGTTTAAATAAATAATTTGAAAAAATATTATGAAAATTATAATTTTAAAAAATTTATTTCAATAAATAACTAATTTGAATAAACAAATAATGTAAGGTAAATGCTCCAGTAGTGGGCCACTTAAGGGTATTTCTTCAATTATCATCTACACTTTTGAGAAGTTTCGCTAATCTGTATTTTTTTAAGGTTATTCAAACTTTTATCTAAAATAATAATCACCTGAAATAGCAAAATAATTGTAATATAATTTTTAAAAAATTAAAAACTTAGATGACTTCTATGTACCAGAAGTGGGCATAGCAAACTTTTGATGTACCAGTAGTGAGCATACCAAAAGTGGGCCACCCAGATTTGTCAATTGTGCCAAAGAAAAAAGAATAAAATCATTATATATAGTAGTAATAACAATACATTAACATTATACACTATAAAAAATGCAATAAAAATGGCTTGATATAGGTGAAATCTTTTATTTATAGATTCTAGTCACATGAGATTTACATTTTTTCTCTAACAGCCAATTTTTTTAAAAAGATATATGCTAATTATCGATCTTTCATTTTAAGTTCTGTTTGGGGCATTATGGATATTAAATCTTGATATTTTATGTTGAATAAATATTTTTTTTCTTTTATCATCTTCCCTCTGCAGCCAGAAAAGAGCCCTTTTAAATGGTGATGGAATATTTTTCGATGGTCCAGCAATGCGATAGTTATTATTGTCTGCCTCGTTACAGAGCCCAACTAATTCTTGAATATCTGTCTTTTCCTCAACAGTACTATAAAATATTTATTATTTAAATAATTGGTCAGAATGTTCCATTAGTGTATCAGAAGTGGGCCATGTGGCCTACTACTGGTTCTGATAAAAATAAAGCAAATCTAATTAATTAAAAAGACTTTACAAGATATAACCTTCTTATTAAATATCACAAAACAGTCTATTTGAGAGAAAACATGTACTCCAGTACTGGCCTCCCTAGGCCCACTACTGGAGCATTTAGTAAAACATTGATCCAAAAGTGGGCCACCCTTCACTATCCATAAATTATCAATATTATTTAATTTAAAGATAGTTTATAATACATTCATTATATAATAAAATAATATCAAGAACAATTCATTTTAAAAACAAATAGAATGTATGTTAAAAAAATAGTTGAATGAAGAGTTACCTCTTAAGGAAATCGCTAAGAATAAGCTAAAAATGCTTCTCTCAGAGACCAACTTCAGCAACAAACTTTCTAGCTCCTAACTAAACAGGAAATAAAGGCTATGCCTTTGGTATTTAGTTGAAAAGGGTTTCAGCCTACCAGAGACAGATCTCTTATTTCACTGGAATGTTGGAATTTCTTGTTTTTCAACTTAAAAATTCAAGTGGCCCACTACTGGTACGTGGCCCACTACTGGAGCACTTACCTTACAGCATTTTGAATACAACAACTGTACATTAAAATTTTAAAATAAACAGTACAAATCGCATCTAACATGCTCAAAGTTTTTTTTAAAAAGATTATTAAAGTTTTAATGCATTTTATTAATTGCATAGTATAGCAGTTAAGACCTTGAGTGAATGAAAGACCTTTAAAAATTCAGGACCAATCACCTCAGACACAAGATAAAGATGTATTAAATTAATGGAAACAATTCAGAAATACAAACAATTTATAAATTTTAGTTTAGACTTCGAATTAGCCAAAAGAAATTCGAATGACAGACGATATTTTAACACTGGTGTTGTGAGGTAATTCAAGAAGACCTGAGAAAAATTCGAATCATCGACTAATTCATATTATAAACGCACGAAATAACTTTGTTCCATAATATTTCTAAGCATTTTATTTTGGCCACCATAATTCTGGAAAATTAGTCATACTCTTAATTTTTCACAAATAAATATCCTAAAATATCCTCAGAATTAGGAATGAAAATGAATAATTGTTCCAATGAAAATTACACTAGAGTCTCAGTTATTTATCATAGCAGTACGCGCACGGCGTTGCCCGTGGAATCAGGACTTACACAAAACGAAAAAAAAAAAAAAAAAAACGCCCACAATGACATGAAAAAGTTCCGAAAACAAAATAAAAGATGCACATTATTGATTTTCCCGCTTATTTTTCCTCGCGATAACGACATTTCAACTGTAGAAAAACAATACAGAGTACGTTAATCCAAAGCAATAATAAAAAAAACTGCAACGTTAAAATCATCATTATACTGCAAGCAAAGAATGCGAGACGAATAAATACGTTAAGATACTGCCGAAAATAACCAATCTAAGTCATTCAATTGAAGGTTATGACGTCACCTGCGCTGTGCACAATCAGCCAATGAAATTGCCAGCAAAGTTTCGGAAAAGTGTCGCGGGAGGAAGCTCGCTAGAGAAAAATAACTTTCAACTAACCAGGAAAAAATTAATTTAAAAAAAACGGGAAAAGATATTTTAACCGTTCTAGTTATAAGCTGAAAAAAAAAAATAGTGTTATTAGAACGTCGGATGCAGCAAATTTAAAAACAAAAATAAAATTTCGATGACAAAACTGATTATATAAAAATTTCTCACAATTCAGTAAATTGCGTTAGAAATTCAAAACTAACTTTATTAGAAGGGAAATCGTTTGTTCTTTCCGATGGTGTATCAATTTTTTTTCGTACAATTATCTGAAGCCATGCTATTGAGAAATTATTGCGAAAAATCATCCAAAACACAAAATATTTTTAAAAAAATTCTAGATAAAATTTTAAAATTCCGGCTTCGAGGTGCATTGAGTCATCTTTACGACTACCTGTGTGCCAAATTTCAAGGCTGTAAGTGCGATAGATTCGTCTGGACATCGCACGCACACACACAAACATTGCCTTTTATAAGTATAGATAAACAGGGAATGATAGTGTAGGATGACTGAAAACGGAGGGGTGAAAACGTCCGATAATTGAGAAGGGGAAAAAAAGGGAGGAACACTTCATTAAGTTTAATATATGGTGTTTTAGGCATATCTTTCATTACATACTAAGTAAAAAGAATTATATAATCAATATTTAGACCTATTTTCATAAAAAAAAAAGTAAAACAGCATTAAAATGAATCCATGTAGTCAAAACAGGTTTAAATGAAGGATAATAAGTTGCTTCCGTGTAAAACGATGTTTTCTAATTGCTATTTCATGTCGTAACAGTGGCGAATCCAGGATTTGGGTTTGGGGGGGGGGGGGGGGGGCCCAAAAAAATTTAGTATCGCCATGACGAATGTCACAAACCTCTTGGCTTATGTAAACCAAAACACTTTAACTTTACAGACTTTACTCACCTGACAATAAGAATCATAAAAAATAATAGAATACTTTCGATAATTTAATAAAAAATACAATGAAATAACTGGAAAAAAAATGTCTTCGACCACGTCAACGCTACAAGTACAAGTGGAATGACTAGGAAAGTAGGAAAATTTTTGAACCTGTCAACAGGGTTGCGGTGATTTAAATCAGTTGATTAAAATCACTGATTTAAATCGCGATTTAAATCAACTGATTTTTTTAAAAAAAATCACTGATTTAAATCACTTTATTTTAAATATCAAGTTAATCTGCTTTAATGAAATAAAATTGTTCTTGTATCTTTAAGTAGTGATTTTAAAATATTTTTAAATGTATATTTAAAGAAAGAATATATAGAACATAAAAAATATTTCATCGAATTGATGTAACTAGAGTACTTTTCATATCTTTATTTTTGAGAACGCAAGCAAATTAGATTTTAACCCTTTGCGGCGCAAGGCAATAATTTTTTTGAAATATGATGAGAAAACATCATGAATGGGTTTAGTTTATTGTCTAGACATAGAATCTATAAAAAAATGTTTTTAAAAAAACTTGCTTTATTCCAGGAGGAGGGGGGGGGGTGACCCGAAAGGGTCACCTCCTTCATGAGAACCCCCTTAGATACAGCCATCTTGATACACTCGAAAATTATTGTTGAATCTTACAGAAAATTATAAATTAAAACTTCAAGAATATTGGAGCATAATTTTCGAGTTATTTTGCTAAAATTTTTAAACGTCCAGAACTAAAAAATTTCTTATCTCTGAGTCAAGGAATTTTCCCAAACTTTATCTCTAATAATTCATATTCTGAAACAAAATTTCATAAGACTGCCATATACATTCTAAAAGGAGTACTATTAGCCCTATCCTAAACCTATTATTTTCCATTTATAGTTGAATTGAACGGTTGAGAAGCGAGTGAAATTAGGTGTGCCATTAACTGGCACACTTCGAGCAAAGGGTTAAATGAATCTCTAATGAGCAACACAATAAAATGCAAAGTATGAGAGACTCCTTTTTTATAAAATAAAATAAATATTGTGAAAGGATCATATTCACAAAGAAAGAACATAGTAAAATGCAGTGAGTTTCATTTTAATATTGGAGAAAACTAAATAGTGTTGGGGATAACAAATTTTTATATTGCAATAATGTTCCAATGTAAGATAATTAAGTAATGCATATAAATGCTCCAAAAGATATACAAACATCTACATAGTGCATTTTAAACTATGATCTATACTTATAAAAGGCAATGTTTGCGAACTTGTGCGCAATGTCCAGACGAATCTATCACACTTACAGTCATGTAATTTGGCGCACAGGTAGTCCTGATGGTGACTCAATGCACCTTGAAGCCTGAATTTAAAATTTTATCTAGAATTTTTTTTATTTAATGTTTTGGGTCAAACAGATTAGGAGTAGAGAAAGCTTCAAAACTTGTGTTTGTAATGAAACAAATGAATAGCTGAGTGTAAAATTCCATAACATTCTAACATACAATAATATATCTATAGACAAGAAATTACAATTTTTATTATATTGTTCCTATTTTCCTTAATAAAATTGTCTTATATTTTAAAAGTATATTATTGTTATATTTTAGTTCACAAATATTTTTTAAATAGTTGTTACATTTTTGAATTAAATTTTTTGAATTTGTTTTTTTTTAAAGAAAGTACACTTTAATGACTGGTATGTTGTTATATATATATATATATATAAGTCTATGACTGTAACGCTCATTGTCTAATATACAAATGTTAAATATATATATAGTTTTTAAAAAAATCATTAAAATCAAAAAAATCTTGATTTAAATCAAAAAAATCCGATTTAAATCAAATAAATCGATTTTTTTGAAAAAAATCAAAAAAATCGACAACCCTGCCTGTCAAGCTGGAAAGCAATATTGTCACGTTTTTATTATTTTTTTAAAAAGAGGAATTAAGAACAAAGTTATAATGATTTTAAATAAAATCAAGAATTCTGACTTCTGGATTCCCCACTGTGTCGTAATATGAAAAGCATTAGGTCCCTACTTGCACCTACCTCTTTCTGTTTAATGCATTTCAAGGCTGCTCAATAGGCTTTAGTCTTAAAGAGTCATTTTAACATTACAGAGCACAATTTGCTATTTTTCAAGCCAGCCCAATGAAACGCCTCTTTTCCTATTAGTCACCAGCCAGAAAAACATAAATGATACTGAATTATTAAAACATAAAGAAATGCACAAAAAAATTAATGAAAAACAAACATTAACTATCACAGCAGTCTAATTGGCTTGGAACCTACAGCAATACTAATTGAATGGCGGCCAGGTATCGCATGTCCCCCTGACTTTGACCCCTACAACTAGTGAAACAATCACCAACCTAACGATAGTAAAAACTACAGAAAACATTTTCTGATTTGTAATTTTTAATTAATACAAAATCCTACTAATAATCCTACACTAATCCTACATAATATTCCTGCAGTCAACATCCATTTTTCTCAATAAATGCAAACCAACTGTGATGAATGACATATCAGTGGATAAGATTCTTTACTGAAAAACTGACATAGCATTATTTACACTGTTAAATTTGAAACAAACAAGGTTTTTTAATTTAAAAGTTAAAAAATATATATATCAGACACTGTGGACATCATGGATGCATAGCTCCCCCACAGTAGGAGATTACAAAATTTACTCCAGTTGCGATTCCATCAAATCCAATGAGTGGACTGACAACCAACTGTATCCTCTAGAAATTAAGACATGCTAATACAGTAGAGTCACGATTGACGGAGTTTTTCATAAATCCAAGTTAGTGGAAAAAAATCAGTTTAGCTCCAAAATAATGACCAACACATACACAAAATGTGAAAGAATTACTGCATCTGGTTTTTATTGTTGTTCGAAGGGTCATATGTCCACTGCGCACCCCGAAGCCACCTGCAGAAATGTTCCCTCCCAAAGAAAATGGGATATATATATAAGATTGATATATAGGAGCAATGTGTTTAAACAAAAAACAATTGACAATTATTTTAAGATATAATTAACCTGTTGCTATCAGCAGTTATGTTATAATATGTAAGTACACTTTTCATTTAAATATACTACACTGAAATCTAAAAACTGCTTTTATTTTCATTTATTTATTTATCAGAAATCTAAATGCTAAATGGAGCTTAATCAATGGGACAAGAATGGTGGTTGCGGACATCTATGAATACACTGTCACTGGTAGGTTAACTGAAACTGTAAAAATGTTGTCAAACTGTGAATTAACTTCACTCCAATCTTGCCTTTTCAAACGACTACAAGCTAATTTCCACTGAAAGTTGCCTTTGCAATAGCTATCAATTAGTGTTGGGGACAAATGCTTCAAAGAGTTGGATTATACTTGCCATTTACTCATGGAGAAGTTTTTTTTACTTTTTAAGAGCAACAAAAATCTAACAATATTTTTCTATTAATTAAGGGGAAAAAATGACAAACAAAAAATACAAGAGGGTTGCATGCTGCCATCAAATATTGTAAACAAAAAGGTATTGTAAATATGTTCACATCAATAAAATTTACCATAAAATTTACACTCTCTAAACTTCTGCACCACACCAGTAGGAGAATATTTGAATCTAGACAGATTTAAAGCATCCCAGACCTATATTATAATGCAGATCTTGCATGGAATTGGATCTAGAATACATAACCTTCCAACCCTGAAAACGAGACTTGCCCCATGAAGCCACTGCCTCTCCTTAAGGAATGAAGATACATAAATATGTGGGCAGAAGAGAGAAAATAAACACATCTCTTTAGGTTTCTTTATTAATCATAATCATTAATCCTAAATAAAATGTCAGTGACTTGATCAATTACACATGTTATGATTTTCTACAGTTCAAGATAAATTGGCTTTATATTGTAAGTAAAAAGGATAAAATATCTGTCCAACAATACAGTAATTATAGGGGGCTCATATTAAATCCAAAGTTTGCTCTAAAACATTATATATTCTACTAATTAATTTTTCGAAAATGAAATTTTTAAAAATGCCCCATTAAAGCATTGCATTTGAAAACCATTAAAAATATCTGGTAATAGAAATGTACACAAGAATTCCTAGAAGCTCAGTATAGCCAACATTTTAAAATATGTGAAAACAGATCAGGAAAAAAAAAAAAAAAAAACTGGATTTTACAAAAGAAACTATTTTCAAAAATTCTTTGGATAATTTTTTAGATTTACAAAATAATGTCAAGGATTAACACATCTAACTTTTTTTTTACAGAAGAGAATTCAAAATCATTACTTTTACCGAATCCTATTTCTATACTTGCAATGAAATAAATATAAGCCTTAAAAAATTAATATCTAGCTGATGACCACAACAAGACACATACATACAATTTTATAATAGGCACAAACAGAATCAATTCAGAAATTTATAACTTTAACTTCACTGAAACTAGTCTTCTAATTTCTTGTACTTTTTAAAAATATTCCGCAAAAATATTTAACTACATGTTGAATATTTACTGACAGTCTATTACAATAACGATGCTTTTAAGTTCATATATCTAGCTCCCTCATAAAACATGGCATTTCAACAGCTTCAGTCCTATAACATGTTTTACAAATATTTATGAATATTTGTAAAAAAAATCTTAATAATAATTAGATTTTAATATATTCCACACTCAAATGAATTGTTCATAAAAAGTTTAATCTTCTAAAAATTGATAGCATAAAAAAAGTGAAGAAATGAGAAACAAAATAAATTGCATATTTCAATATTATTCAATGAATCCCTCATGTTAGCTTTCATTATCCAAAAATGGATAATTGATGAATTTTTTTTAGTAATGGAAAATTTTAAACCTGGCTGTTTTTGAATTCCATGACAGTCAGAATGACTTCCTAACAAGGTACATAACAGGTTTTACATCGTGCTAAACATTTCCCTTTGATACAGTACAAATTCTAAATAAGCAGAATTTTTACCTTAACTTGTGGGCTAGTACAATTGCTGAGAATTTCAAAATTTAAATTATTTTTATAAAGATTTTTCAAGATCTTAATAATTATTTTGTTTGATCCAATGACAAACCTTTTCAACATAAATGAATATTATAATTGGTTTCAATACAATATTTGTTATACATTATAAAATAGTATTATTGTTCATTAAAATAGAATATAATTTATTGAATTCTACTAAAATGAAGAAAATGTTAAATTAACTCCAAAGAGACAAGAATACTGTCCATTTAAGTGAAAATATCAGGTTTCATATTATCCATTTGTAAACAAATAAGACAATAAACTCGAGATTTTTAAAAAATAATAAATTTAGGTCCCCTTTTTACTAGCATCTGCATAGCAGCCATCTATAAAACATTTGAATATTCATTTCAGAACAAAAATCATTTGATACAGAAATTTAGTTACCAAAATATATGCTAATGAATGGAAATCGATTAAGAACAAAAACGTTTTATTATCTAAAACAGACATAATTCTAACTTTAAAAAAAAAAATCAAAACAGATAAAATGAAGGAAATACTCTCAAAAAGATTATTCAAAGAAATTTATATATAAATTAAAAAACCTATACAATTTAGGATAAGAAATAGTAAGGAAAAAAAGACAAACTCCATGATTTAACAAATGCCAATTGGCATTTTCAGCGCACTATTACAAATTTTTAGCACATTGGAATTAAAATACAAACAATTTAATATCAAAATATCTTACTAAAAGTTATTAGTAAATTTGTTACATAAAATTTACATGCCAGTTAAACACACAAAGAACATAACACACTGCTCAATATATTTCTTGTTAAGAAAAATAATGAATTATATAATTCAAAATGAGAATGTTTCAAAGAAAACCCTTTACAACAGAAAGAATATTTCTGACAGTAAAGTTACTGACCAAACTGTGCTATTACAAATAAAAACTTGGGATCTTATTATTTATTCAAGTTCTGTATAGGAGGTTCAAAATATAAACAAACTATCAATGCATATAAGAATACTAGAGAATAAGTATGTGAAGTAAAAATAAATACTAATACAATTTTAAAATAATCCATCAGGATATAAAATAAAAAGCAAATTATTTTACTATCATTTTAGTTTCAGTTTTCATTAGTCAAATTTGAAATCAAACGATTTTGCCATAATTATAAACATTGTTCTTTTAATACAACTAAATATAAACGAAAATATTCAGAATTACAAGAAAATTTAAAAGAAAACGTAGCTGATGATAATAATCACAAAGCAAATTTTACAGATAATTAATGAAAACATTAAATGGAGTTCAAACAAATATAATAAATTTTTCCAGAATACTGCTACCAAAACTTCTCGTAAATATCAGGCGTTCGAAATAATTACAGCATGCACACTTTAATGAACATTTTTAACTCAGACAGTCGTTTAACAAATAAATATCAATTTTTTTAAAAAATGTAGAAACATACCTTCCAGATAATATATGCTCCAAACTTCGAAATGAATGTGAAACATACAAATCAATGACAAACTTCAGCTTTCTATCTTAACACTTTTGTAGAAAAGGACGAGTAATCCACATTAACATCCTCTGTTAATCATTGTAACATTTATAATACCAAAAAAAGGAATTAAATTTTTCTGTCCACTCACACTCCTCATCTAGCAATAGCATCCAGTCATGTCAGTTTACTTAATACTCAGAATCTCTATCGATAATATTATCGCCAGCTGGTTATATCGATGAAAACTTATCTTGTAGAAAACTTTCTTAACCAATCAAAGAAGAGAGTTAAAATGAGCCAATGAAATGACAGTACTTCCTTTTCGTAAGCAGTCGGCGTCTGAAAATATGAAATATACACTCCGTAGAAATAGCTCGTTTCATGCCACTTTGCGGTGATGGTTTTACGAGCAGAATAAATAAAAAATTGCTAATGATGAAGTCAAAGATTTTAAAAGTACGATGGGGAAAAAAACAAAACAGATATCAATGCAATTTCACTCTCAATTTAGGCCGCAGGACATGGGCAGCTTACCGAGCTAGAAAATGCAAAATTATTATTAAGTAGCGGGGAAACTTGAACATTCAATATAAGGATAGAAAACATTAAATATTTATTAAAAATGCAATGTTCTACAACAAACAGATTCAATTTAAATTATAAAACATCAAAATATATTTCAACTACAGCCACATTGTGCGGTTCTTCCGACCAATCGAAAAGCGGCAAACTGGTTCGCAGAATATGCTTTGTTTACGTTTGAGTTGGCTGCTGCTTGTTTATTTGTATGGAAAAGGAATATGGCGGGCTCCCTATGAGGGTGCCATTTTCTTTTTCTCTTGATCGAATTGCATCGGCAATTTTTCTAGCCCATCTCTTGATGACAATTTTTTGTTTTGCTTTTTAAGGCAGCTTGAAACGAAGGCTTGTTTTTTTTTTTTTTTTGTGATACTCTTGAACTAATAATTTTTAAACCCGGCACAAGCTAGGAACTCAGTTCTGGAGCATACGCCGGAGAAAAAATCTTCATCCTTGAATCCTTTATTTGTATCTAACAAAAAACTAATTTTTATAATTTAAATGAAGGAAATACCCATAAACTGTCGACAATAAAGCCAGAGATTTTCGTTTCTGTCACTGTTTGGAAGTTAAACTTTCACTCAAATTCAAATGTCATTTTTAAACTATTTCTTATCACCTTTAATACAAAGTTTAAGTAAGCTTTCGTTACTGAAAGTTGTTCGAATTATGATGTGAATAAGAACGTGCTTTATTTTATCTACTTAAATGGTATTCAATAAAATTTTGGTATGAACATCTCTAACCTTTTAGTACAACAAAAGAAATTCTTCCATATTTCTGCAACAAAAATTATCAGCAGCGTACTTGCAAAGTATTCATAATTTATATAGTATTTTATTGTATATTTATTTGTGTCTGAATTGAATAAACAGAATTTTTGTTGAGATAAAACAAACACAATAATATTTATTCGCGTAAACATTGAACATCGCGCATAAAGAAACATTGAACTGAAATGTGGATATTAAGGATTTCATAGATATTTGATTGATTACAAAACTTTTCAAGGTTTTCACTATTTATACAATAGTGATTTTTAAACTGGCAGAATACTAATAAGAAGATTTAGCAACTTCAATATGCTCGTTGAATTACCTGAATGAAAACCAGCTTGTTTAGAATCAATATTTATACATATTAACCTTAATCGGTATTTTCCAACATTAATATAATATTAAAAATTATTTCAAAATTTTACAAGTATACATTCATAAATAAAATTATAGCCATTTTCAAATAACATTAGTTTACTATAGAAATATCTATATAATACTGTTTTAAAGTATAACTAAAAGAACATTATTAGTCTTTTACACATAATGATGCATTGTTTACATTTCTGAGCACATATTCAAAACATATTTCATATATATCTGAAGCTTCTTGCCATGTAGCTACTATAAAAGTGAAAACTGGCATTTTAAATATTCTTTTGCTGATATCTCTTAGATGTTTTAAAAATTCTAGGTATGCAATTGACAATTTCACATATTTGCTTTTCAAAAAAATTCATATATCTGCTTAGTTGTAAATTGTATATGCATGCAAATACAGTCATTTTCAAAAAACATAGGTTCACAGCATTAAAGGCTAAGGTACTTTAAAAAAATATTTACAAAATAACATTACAATTTTTTATGCATAACAGTTTCTTGTTTACATTGACAAGAAAATATTCAATACATATTTTATATGTGATGATGCAGATTCTTATAATTATATAGCTTCCTACAAAGATATACAGATATTTAAAACATCCATCTGAATAAAATATTTATAGATACATTTTTAAAAAATTATTTTCAAAGCTATACAAATATTATGAAATTTCTGTGTCCATTATTTTATTTATGAATGAGTAAGGTTCTTTATACAAATAGTACAGTAAATAATTATATAAGTTATTAGTATTTTAATAATCATTATCAGGTAAATAAACACATTCTGTACAATTCACTGAGGTGCAGTTTGGAAGAATGACAAGAACAGCTTCCAATAGAGCTTCTATTATTTTTCCATTTGCAGTGAACATTATTAATGCTGAAGGAACTGGCTCTTGAGACATATGATAATAATCTACCTCCGATATACCCTCTGAAATCGTCCATCCATAATGTGAAGGACATAGTGCAATAATAAACTCTTGTTTATTCCAGCATGGTAATTTGCTTAATAATGATTAAATATGTTTTTGAAGAAAATTTTGGTTTGGAGGAAGATTGGTATCTGATAAGCAAGATTTTAAGATTCAAAATGAAACTTAAAATTTATAAATACCCAAAAACTGGGTATTTTGCAAAAAAAAAGTATTTACGAATGGGGATTCAAAATTTAAATTTATAAATGAACACAAACTTTTTTTTTGAAATTAAAGTATTTACGAATGGTGATTAAAAATTAAACAAAGTATCCAAAAACTGGCTATTTTGAGAGAAAAAAAATGTGTTTGTGAAGTATGCTTCAAAATGAAACATAAAATTTATAAATAATCAAAAATGTATTTTGGAAAAAAAACTATTTGCGAATGAGGATTCAAAATGAAACATAAAATGTATTAACACATAAGTTATAATATTTTTAAATTAAAGTTCTGATCAAATTTTTTTTAAAAATTGCTATCAGGACTCAGAATAAAATATTCCAGAACTTAAACAGGATCCGAGGATAATTTACCTTTTTTGGCTTGAAGGAATGGCACTTAAAATAAAATAATAATTTTGAAAACTGTTTATGTTATACAGATAGACTCGTGAAATTTCTGATTCTTAATTTTTTCAGAATCCCACGCTACAAGTCAGCCATTCTTGTTTTGATTTAATGAGGAGTGATTTACTCTCTTCACATGTATTAATATTATGGAAAATTTTATGTTGTAAAGAAAAAAAAGCACTGGTTTGGAACTTTTTAATGTTAAAAAAGATAAAAGTGTGATGTAATGTTGAGTATAAACATGCCAATGTAACCAAATTGGAAAAACACGTAAAAAATGTTTCAAATATCCTGTTGGGTTAAAAAATGGTTTTTGAAAGGGATGCAATAGAAAATTAATATAGTTTTAAGCAAATTCAAACTATGAAAACTACATCAAACTTTTAGTTTCAAGAACATTTAAGTACTGATTTTGATGATGCAGATGAACCCCGTCTAGCAGTAAAATGCCTGGTACATCTTCAAATAATATAAAAGTTTCAGCAATAACTATTATTCAGCACATTCACTATAGTTTTTAAAACTATTAGAACTGAAACATCTGGTAACTTTTCATCAGTAATTGTCTGGTTCTTTGACTTATTAATCCAAAAAGAATTATGAACAATTTTATCTTTCAGTTTAGTTTCCATTATCAGCTCTTTATAATTTTAAAACAAAATACAATTCCCTTTTTAAAAAATTAGTTTAAGAAAGAGTTTTTTTAAAGCTAAAATAACTCTTTTTTTTACGAAGTAGCAAATACAAAATTATTCATTTACTCATTGTAATTATAAAGGGTATTTTATGTTAGAAGCATGATGTAGTAATGAATTTGATTTTTCTGATTAAATATTTTAGTTTTTATAAAACTTGATTAGTTTAATTTTTATTTATTAAATTTTTTTGATTATTTAAAATTAAATTATATTACTTATCTGGAATATCTATTTACAGACCATTATATGTATTTTATATGAATAGAGTGAATTGAAAAATAAATACTCAGTGGGTATTTACCCTTAAAAATAAATACCCAGGTATTTCACATCACTGATTATAGACTTTGTTGGAATTTATCTTCAGTGAAAAAAGCTTGTAATTGTGGCGTTACTTTTGTTTCTTTTTCATCGGTCAAAATCCACTGATCTGCACAAAATTTAATTTTTTCAAGACTTAAATCTTAGCAACACTGAAAAGCATCTACACAGTCTTCCATCACGTAGATTTTACATTCCATCCTAGCAACATAACATTTTATTTTCTAGATTGAACTTTTTAGAATCGCTGAAGTCGAAGCCTCTGAAAAAAAAAAAAAAAAAAAAAAAAAAACGAGCAACGAAAGATTGCATCCTTGCTCCTCATTGGCTGAATTGTGGTTTCATCAGCGATAGCGATTCTGTATAAGTCATTCTGATTGGTCAGAATGACTTATAATGGAAATAAAATAATGGAAATTTTATAATTTTAATTTCTTTGTATTAATTAATTTTAATCGATCCAATGTAGAACATTGAATTATAAATTTTTTGATTTCATGTTCTTTTCTTTGGTTAATTTCAAAAGTTTCCCCGCAACCTAATAATATTATTTGAAAGATAGCGAGGCATGTCCTGCGGCCTATTTCGATAATTAATAATTGTAAACAAAACATGAAATTCCCTAACCAATCAAGTGTTCGTAAAACCTCACCAAAAAGAATGAAACGGGAAATGGCGATTTCTTCTTTGTAGATCGTTCCCCTTTATTTCCTTCTCTCAGATTAATTTTAGTAGCTTTCTTTATTTTGCTTAATTATTTTTATGAACCTATGCTGACTAAGAAAGAAAATTAATCGAATAACCATACCTTAGTATTTTATAAAGAAATGCATAATGGCGAGTTTTCTTCTTTGTTTGTTTACATTTAAGTGCCTGTACTACGCAATTCCGGTGTAAAGCTAAGTCAATGGAATGTTCAAAAGCGGAAATCCTACATACAAGCAGATAAAGTCAAGGTTGTTAATGTAAGTAAACCAACAAGAAAACTCGCCTATACATAAAAGAAGAAAAAACTTTTATATACCTTTAAACTTCTACAGAAACAAAATATTTATCAACGACCGCTGCTCATAATCAACATGATCCAACTAAATAAATGTTTCCTTATCGTCATGAAAAGACTATCATTTCTTGAAATTTTATGTTCCACATACTGATGAACATTTATGAACACTGTTTGTTTGCAATGAGCATCTGAAACATGATGTAACGAACACTGGTGTTCCTTTTTTTCTACGACTCTAGAGGGATATAAAATCAGCCAGAGCGTGAATTTTCATTCGCCAAACGGAAGAGAATAACTTTTCCATGTGTTTAGAGAGTTAAATACAGTAGAACCCCGCTAATCCGAACTAATTGGGACCGGTGCCTGTTCGGATTACAAAAAATTCGGATTACCCGAAATTCCGATAAAAATAGAAAAGAAAAAGATGTGCGCTAAAAAAATGTAACTTATAAGTACTCAGTACTACTATCTCTTGAATTATTTATTCAAAAGCAATAGAAAGAGAATATGTCTCTCCTTTTCATTAGAATAATGGATGTGCTCCTGTATAAAGTGACCTTATCTTACGGCGAATTGCATTAGTTTCTTCAATGTGTACAAAATTATGCACGCTGAAAAAGTACTTTTTTTATTTTTAGTACGTATATTTAAATCTTTTCAGGTAATCTTTGCAATTACATATAATTTTCGAAAATAAAATCGGTTCGGATTAACCGGAATTGCGGAATAGCGGGGTTCTACTGTAATTTGAAAATGTAATTGAATTGTAATTCGCATGATGTTACATCTTTTCTGCAGCAAAGATTCTCTAAATGGAAGTCAGAAAAGTGGGAAATCCAAAAAGTGCGAATTAGGTGTCGAGAGGTTTGCTTGCGCCATTCTATCCTTCATAATTCCATTGTGTGGTTTTTCTAAACAGAAAATAAAATACAAAGGGAATTAGAAATGCCTAAAATGACAGTAATTGTGTATTTACTGTTGGTGCAATAGTCATGACTATTTTTCTAATTACGATGGATGAGTGGAAGACCATGTTTGAATCGAGGTTCGAACGTTCTGGATTTGATACCACGGATGAGATTGAGAACTACTTAACATCGGTTTTAAAAGTCTCCCGAGAATTACGGAAAGGGGATACATCAGCCAAGATATATTTTTTTTGCTCGCCGTATGTCCTGAAATTATGCTGTTCTTGAACCACAAAGGCATAAAATTTGACTTCGGGCAACTGCTTGATTTAAGGAGCAGTCACTTTGTGAAATATATAGCACAACACCAGAAAACGGATAAAGGGGGGGGGGGGGGGGATTTTTCAGTTTTTCTTAAACATCTCAAAATTTGTGGATTCCAGCAAAAAGAAAACCATTACAAAATTAAACTTCAATAAATTTTCTGCAAAAATAGTCTGACCGTTTTCATGTAACATTAATAGTTTAGAAGACAGAGTGGAATGAAAAAGTGAATATTTTTAAAATTTCTTATTGTAATGGTAAAATCAATTAAAAGTGCTGAAGCAGCAACATTCAGAAAAACCTCATGTGCTTTATATAAATTATAAAAGGATAGTATTGTGTGTATTGAATGTAGTGGTGGAGGTGGGGGGGTGACAAACCTATTTGATGAACAGTCGTGTTCCCCTCACATCCGTTCCCCTCTACAAGATCCATTTTACTCAGTCATGCTCTTTTCCCTTTCGTGTTTACAACTTTTGATTCTCTTAACGCTCCAAACGAGTGTATTTCGACAATTAAATCTCAATCTATGCTGGGTTTGACATAAAAGCTCGTAACATTTCACATTCACAACATCTAGTCAACCTGTATACACGAACACTAAGTCTCGGTACGCACATACGATTTGTTTTGGAAAGTCATTAGTGGCAAAATACCGGAGAATCGATTAGGGGCTAGAGGTGCATTGATACGACTTGTCGTTCTGAGAATAAATTAGTTTCAGATGCAATGAAGATTTACAGTCATTTATATGGTTACTGGTTAAACTAATAATTCTGTGAACTTCGCGTAAAAAAATGTAAAAACTGTTTTTATCCAAGTCTTTTAATATTTATCAAATTTTGCCATTCTTTTTTAATACATTATTGTTTCCAGAGACATCATAATTTGTCACTCGAGGAGGGTACCTTATTTGCTCCCATATAGGGGAAAGTGTGGTAAAACCGGGTAGCTAAGGTTAGAAGGCCTATTGGAGCTAAAATATTTGACATAGAGCTTGTCAAATTTTATTAAAATATTCATTGTTTATCGGAGTACAATATATCTTTCCAGAAAAGTCACAGTTTCATTACTTTTTTTATCAATAATATTTTTTATAAAAAAAAGTCAAACTACCCGGATTTACCCCAAAAGTGGGGGAAAACCGGGTACACTTGCTAACGTAATGGGAAATCAGGAAAGCTCGATTTTCAGTGGGAAAAGTGCAATCAATTTTATTGTATATGACAATTTAAGAATATTAGTTACAAAATTCACATGAAAAGCAGTTGTCTTCCTCCTCCGCACCACTGCAGCTTTCGTGGGCAGAGCTAAGACAGTTTTTACATTGTATTAACCCTTCTTCTTTATTTAAATTACAAAATACATCATTAAAATATAAACAATCAACGTCTGATGTGTTTTTATCGTCTTAATCGGAGGAATCATCAATATTGACTGTCCCGGTCTTACGCCACTTGAAGTAACCGAGCGCAGAAGTTATAAAAACGATATAGAAACGCGCAATTATTGGAGTAAATCCTTATTGTTTTATATGGTATGGATCCTTAGTAAACGTAAAATAAGCTGGACTAAATAAAGTTTTTATAATTGTAATGATTTTTAAATAAGGATAGCTTGAAAACAAACGAACATTAGGGTTGACGTCTTAAGGCTTGCCTCGTAAAATTTTAAAAATGCCTTTTCCTAAGAGATGACGCTGATGTTTACTAAGTTGTGACGTCATTGTTTTCATCAAATTTACAACCTTCTTGCCAAAAAGGAAATAAATGGTACTTTCTGGAACTTCAGAAGAACTGAAGGGTTCCCTACCCCCATAAAAAATACCGCAGTGACCCCTCACATTCTTATATTACAAAAGAGAGGGCCCTGCTTTTTGCCTTTGTTGTTGTGTTAACTTCCCGTTCTGTCGGAAAATTGTATGAAATATATTTCATTTAGCTAGTTTTTGAAACTTACTGAAAACAAACGCATATACATTGATGATTGCATTTTTTTCCAAACTAAGCTTATAACGGAGTTAATTCCAAGTGTGTACCTGAAAATTTGAATAATGGATGTTTCGATAACAGTAATTATGCTTCTAAAATAATAGCAAACTGAATTCAAATTAAAATCAATAATATTAGTTAGCTTTCTTAGTTCAGAATTTTGCGTTAGATGAAATAGTTCATTTAAAAGTAATCACAAACATTCTATAAAAAAAAACCTTTTTTCTGCAATGAAATTCCGCTTAATAATTGGTACACACTTAAATAAATCAAACTTTAAATGTCAGATTTTCTTACGGGAGGGTAGGGGGAATACTTACGTAACAAAAATATATTATTGTATCCCACACATCTCTGAAATTATGGCAGGTAATATTTATCTTAATATAAATAAAAGTGATTGTGGGTATGTAAGTTTGTAATGTATGTTCCACATCTCCTCTTAAACCACGGCACTGATTTCAACCAAGCTTTCCATACTTATTAATTAAGACAAGGGGAAGATTATTGTCAACTTTTCAAAGTGCAAAAGTTAATTAAACAGTCAGTTAATTTAAAATTAACCGAAACCGTTTTTCTGCTGTAAGTTCGGAGCAAATTATCCCCCCCCCCAAAAAAAAAATATTTTTATACCATCTTAAAGTTCAAAATTTTACCTTTTTAATGATACAATTTTATATATGTGACATTTTTCCTTCGATTCTTTATTAATTTTTTAAAATTTAATGAAAAGTTGACACGGAGAAGATTTTCAAATAAAGCAAATTTAATGATACTCAGTTGCTAGGAAATGGTGTAATTACTTTACCATTATTTTTCCTGCTTATTTTTTTCAAATATCGTTTGGAAATGTTTTCATTGGTTCTTAAAGAATTCTAACGCTTATTTAATTAGATTAAAAAATCGCTTCAGTTAATATCACCTGTCATCTTTTACCTGCGTTTCCTAAGAAATAATAAATAAGTAATATTTTAATTGAAAATATATAACTTTGAGTATTACGAGTTTCGGAGTTACGTTTTCTTCTACGCATCGTTAAAATACAAGTCAATCTATCAAATTCCAACAAAGGCAAAGATAGTAAAGCATTTGAAAGCAGATGAAATAGATGTTTGACAGCACGCTCCAGAAATGTCGTTTAGAGGCAAACATTGGATTAATGCAAGTCGTTGTAGCCTTAACCTCTGTATTAGGGCGGGCCGAAAAATTCGAAGTATCTTAGATCTTTTTGCGGTAGTGCGGAAAAGTTGCGAACTCCCATCATTAAAAAGTGCGCAAAACCTTGTAACTCTGAATTGATACCTTCTGTCTCCTCAACGGACAGAAAGTTCAGAAAATTGGACTAAAAATGGTCAAAATTCAAAAATTAATAAAAAATCACAGATTTAGTTGATAGGTTTGCAGTAGTGCTTAAAAGTTACTATTTATTAACAACAACATTTTTACAAAATTTTAGAATTGTAGGTTAATATCTTCTGCTGCCTCAACAGCGCTGAATTTTGGAAAATTAAGGCTAATTTTTAAATAAATACACGTTTTACTTACCTCATTATAATGCAAATAGAAACTTTATTCAACCTTTGAAACATACAAAATTATAAAAGCACTATTTTTTGTAATCTTTTTTTGGACTCAAATTGTGACATTTGTTTTCTGGATTCTAGTGTAGCTCTGAGAGAGTACTGCGTATATAAGGCGCGTGGTCCCGCCAGTGCTAATAATAAAGACAATTTGTAAAAAAAAGAAATCAAGATGAAGGAGAAAATAAAAACAGTAAATTTTCTCACTGATTTTTTGAGATAGATTCATCTGTATTCGTAAAACTGGAGTGGCCATTTTTTATGTAAATTAGAATTTGGGTAATTGAATTAAATTAATCGATCAACTGATATTTAAGTTTTGAAAATATTAAAATAGTGTATTGTCATCGCAAGCACATAAGTATACAAAATTACAGAACTCTGGCACAGGGATGGGGGAACCTGTGGCCTTGAGGCCGTGTGCTGCTTTCTTGAGATTTTTATGCGGCCTTACCAGTTACTTACAAATTGGTGAAGTATATAATTGTCTGTATAAGGTTCCGCTCTAGCGGCTTTTTGCCTAACTGCCTAAATTTAATAATTCCCCACCCCTGCTCTAGTACACCACAAAGTGAGCGAAAAATAAATTACAAAAGTCCATCGTTACAAACAGAAAGCAAGCCAAGGTAAATAGAATTGTATAAATAATTATATTTAATTTTAAAAACAACAGATAAAGTAAAGAATAAAAATATCTTGATAATAAAAATCAGAATGAGAACAAAAACATGAACAGATTTTCAATGATTTTTTCGGATAGATTAATCTATATTTGTAACATTAGAATGGTCATGTTTTATATGTATAAAAGTTGGGATGTAAGAATTTTCAGGATCTAATATTTTAGAAAAAAAATTTAATAATTATTTCAACCTTTGTTACTTCCTCTAAAAAAGAGTGTCAGCAGTAGCCTGGTGTTATGGGGTCGGCTTCGGGGATGGATGGTTCCAGATTCGAAACCATCGAAAACTGCTGTGTATGAAGATCCAGTGCAATCTGGCGTCGAGAGTCAAAAATCCCATCATTGATGTGGTGTGGAAGTTTGGAGATGGAGGTATCGGCTCAGGTGCAGTCTCGTCATATGACCGCGGTTCAGAAGCATCCCGAAATAGCCTTCGCGTTGTTTCAAAACGGAGCGTATTTATATAACTAAACTAAACTAATTAAACTGTTGATGCATTTAGACTCAATCAGAATTGCTGGATAAACGCTGTGTTCCAAAGTTGTATTATGGACTATCTTGCATTCATCTTCTAATGGAATCAGATGACCAGGGCGATATATGAACTGGCATTCCTATTTCAGATGTACCAATCATACTACCTTCGGCCTTTTAACCTACGACTGGATTCAGAGATTTCAAATTTTGTTAATTTCTGTAGTCTCGACGACAATACACTGTTTTAATATTTTCAAAAATTAATAATCAGATAATCGACTAAATCAAATTTTTATTCCACATGAGTGGCTCACTGGTAGAAATTCCAGAAAAAAATGATGAAAAATTAAAAATTGATTTTTAATTATGAATATAAATTATCAATTAAAAAGTAGAAAATAATTTTTCAAAAATTTACTTTTTAATGCAACAATAAAAGTGTGTCTTTTAAACTGTTTCTATTAATTTTTTTTGCAACCATATTACCTTACATACGCGACATTCCATCGATCCTCCCGTCCCCTATTGAATTTCAGAGAATATGTCACTCCTGTAAGTATCTTATTCTAAGTGACTTACTACCAAAGAAATCTTTCCAAAATGAGGAAAAACTGTTTGATCATGCTAATTTTTGATGACTGGGAGTCTATGACAATTGTTATTACCCTAAGTAATGAATTTATAAGTAATGTTTATTGAATTGAAATTGGATGTGTAATATTTGTTGAATAAGGAGTAACGAAATTGTTAACACCCTAAGACAATTATGATGCAACATTTTTCCAAAATGAATTACCGCATTATGTGAGTGTGCAACGGATTGGAACTAGCTCAGTTTTTATTTGGAATCACATCAACAGGTAAAACTAAAATTACCTTAGCTCCTAATTATATAACTGCGTACGAGTTATTAATTACATATCGGAATATAGTAAATTATCTAACAAATATTATTGCAATAGCAAAAAAATCGTGCTAAGGTGTGGAGACCCACGTTACTACAAACAGAAGCCCTTTTTAACAACGATGGAACCAGGATCAATTACCCTCAAGCATACACATCCCATAAAAACGCAAGTTCCATTTCAGCTTGACCCCATGCGGTTAAACAGGGTTTCTATATTTTAAGTTGGCGAAAGAAAAGCTATATAGATACCAAACGGCCAAGTGAAGAAACCGCCAAACCTGAAAATTTCACTTCTTCACTGATTCGAATGAATCAGATGCAGCGCCTCCTAGCGATCAAAAACAGTATTTTAATGATTTCAATGTATTTATTCGGTTTATAATTATAACGAAGTATCAATGCAAACAAAATAATGCAATATATTGTGGAAAAGGGTACTTTGTAGATCGCCACAAAGTTTCAAAGCAGTTAAATGTTTTTTTTTCAAAAAGAAATATGAGTTTTGAATTATTAATTTCATCCCTCTTTGAGTATTTATTTTGACCTTCGTATAATTTTTATAGAGAAACGGCTTTCAACTAATTCTAGAAGAATATTTCTGTAACAATCATATGAAATTTTGTAATCTTCAGCAAATTTTTTCTACCCCGTACTATGGGTTCGGTGGAGCCCTTTGCTTTATCTTTTTACGAAGACAGCCTTAAAACAAATAAACCTTCACAGATGCAATAAATTCAACAGCTACGTTTTGCAATTTTTTAAATATTTTGTATAAAATAACTTTTAAATTTTAATTATGCATTTTTTTATTCGCGGTATGCTAAAACTAACTATCTTGAAAGTGATCTCTGATTAAATGTTTTATTTTAAAATTTGGTACGTAAAACTGATTGCATAGATATTAAATTAAAATAGATTTTAAAAAATGGTTTTGGGAGTTAAGGAGGGGAAAAGTGAGCTCCGAGACTTGCATTGCCTAATGGCCCCTAGAGGGCTTAATCGGCCCTGATTGGAAAAGCGTTAATTTATCATGGCATAAAACGGTATGGTATGGGCAGTGGCGGTTAGATCAAAACCAAGCAGTACTGCAAAAAAGTTTCGCTGGTACTGAGTTTTTGAACAATGTTCAAATCCGTCATAATGCGACGTACATTTTTTATTTTCACAATTTTCGCTCTGCGAAAGCTGTGAAAATACGATTTTTTGGAGGACTGCAACGTTCAGCTTCACTTAGAAACCTCTAATAATAATGATTGATCCCTCCTTATATAAAGTTTTAACTGAATAACATTTTAGTCTTTACTTATAAAAGGCAATGTTTGTGTGCGTGTGCGCGCGATATAAAGATGAATCTATCGCACTCACAGCCATGAAATTTGGTACACAGGTAGTCGTAAAGGTGACTCAATGCACCTTGAAGCCGGAATTTTAAAATTCAATGTAGAAAATTTTTTATTTACTGCTTTGTGTTGTTTTGGGTCATTTTTGGCACTTTTACGGTTTTAGTATCTTTTCAAATGATCGTTGAAAAACAATCAATGCGCCATCGGATAGAACAAACAATTTTCGTTCTAATGAAGTTTGTTTTGCGCTTCAAACATAATTTACTGAATTTTGAGAAATTTTTAAAAAATAGTAAGTTTTTCCATCGAAATTTTATTTTTGTTTTTAAATTTGCTGCATCCAACATTCTAATAACACTATTATTTTCAATTTTTTTTCAGCTTATAACTGCAACGGTTCTGTCTGATTTAAAATAAGAATGGTTAAAATATTTTTTTCTCGTTTTTTTATTAATGAAATAAATATTTTTAGTTGAAAAATATATTTATCTACCGAGCTCCCTCCCGCGACACTTTTCTGGAACGTTACTGGCAATTTCATTGGCTGACGGTGCAGAGCGCAGGATACGTCATAACCTTAAACTGAATGACTTCGATTATTATTTTCGGATTCGATTTTATATTTTGCTTGCTGTATAATAATCATTTTCACGTTCCAATTTCTTAATATTGTTTCGGATTAACGTATTCTGTATTGTTTTTCTACAGTTGAAATGTCATTATCGCGAAGAAAAATTAGCGGGAAAATCAATAATGTGAATCTTTTGTTTTGTTTTCAGAACTTTTTCATGTCATTGTGGGCGTTTTTTCCCCCTTTTCTTTTTTTCTTCATTTTGTTGAAGTCCTGATTCCACGGGCAAAGCCGTGCACGTGCTGCTAGTACTATACATAAAAGAAAGTCACTCACTGATTAATCACCAAATCTCCCAAACCACATGGACTAGAAACTTGAAATTTGCCAGGTGGTTTCTTCTTGGGTAGTAGGTGCTCACTAAGAAAGGATTTTTCAAAATTTTAATTAGGACAACAATTAATTAACAATTACCGTAAATTTTAACGTTCTTCCGCTATAACTTCCGAGCATGTTATTGAACAAATTCCATTTTAATATTATCTTAATGTTCAAAAAATTAGCTTTTCAATTATACCAATTTCATTTCTGTGAAACATTCTAGTTAATTTTAATTAATTTTTGAAAATATTTTCAAACGCAATTTCTAACAATGCTTTTATTGTTCTTAATTGCACGAATTTCTAATTCTTTTGCATTTAATTTATCTCTATATATTGATTAACTAAAATAATTTTATTTTTTCTTTTACAAATTCTGGTTTTCAAAATCCTCTTAGCCAGGACATTAAAGTGGGATATTCCAATTAAATCTAAAATTATGGAAGAATAAATTGTCGTGATTAATGTATTAGAGATCCCTCGCAGAATATAGTTAAGTATAATATTTTATATAGAATAAATGTTTTTACATTAAAACTATTAAACGGGAAAATATTTTTATCCTGAGCAATATATAATGTAGCAATAGTGTATTACTAAGGGGACGAAGTCGCGGGCATCAGCTAGTAAATTATGTTTAGAAAATCATCTTATTTCCGAAGACGGATTTCTAACAATAGAAAACGCGTATTCCAGAAACCAAATATGTTTCTGTCTAGGCAGCATCAAGTGAAACAGAAACCCATAAGTCAAGAATTATCCAAACACAATCATCAGCTATCAAACATTCTGAAAGCGGCGAAAAGCCAAATGAGGAAGCGAAGGCGAAAGTCTTTCGCCAAACGCGGTCTGTGATGACTGCAGCCCAGGCGCATGTGAACTCAAATGTAGAAAGGGTTGCTTTTTCTTCTGATTCATTGCTCAGTGTTGCTCAGTGAGCGGAATTTGATACTTCGGAGGGACAAAACTATCTGCAGTTCAAGCCTTTGTCTCTCTTACTTGTTGATTGATTTTCCGTCTTCCTTTCACGTTTTTTTATCACTTTTTTGCCATTTTTGTTGATTATTGAACACTCAAAGCGGAAAAGTAATCAAGGAAGAATAAAACCGAAGATACAAGTTTTTAAAATAATTTCAGGGAGGACTGCGGCTCTGCAGCCCATATGGACGAGCCGCCACTTGGTACGGGGTTATTTAGTTTCCTTTTTTTGGGTCTCTCATTAGTTAACATTTTTAACGGCATTTAATTACTACATTTTTTCAATGAAAAATTTCATTCTGTCATTGGGGTTGTAAGCAGATTTAAACCGTTGACTTTGGATTTCGTACTACTACAAAAAGTGGTTTAAAATTCTATAAGACATATTTTGGGTTTACGGAGTTCATCAGGATGGTAAATTTGATTTTTTTTATCGATAACTTGTCAAAAGGTTCAATTTTATCACTGAAAGCTTCGGGTAATATACTGTCTCCAGCAAATAAATCGGAAACAACACTCAAAACTAGATTAAATGTTGAATGGAAACCAAAAGCATCGCATGTCTCCGATGAAAATCTCACAAAATAACAATAATCTTTCTTTTAATAATCTCACAAATAATTTAAGTACAAAAAGAACCTTAAATTCCTACAGAAGTGATACTGAATTTGACAAAACCTACAAATAATATCTTGATTCTTAAGTACAATTACTGCAAATAGCGTTTTATTAAGGTGACCAACCGTCCTCCTTTATGGAGACCAGCCGCCTTCTGTAAATTCTGTCCTCCCTTGAAAAGTGTACAATAAATGATGTTACAATGGTTTTTATTATGCATTTATCATATTATAGTGTACTAGCTGATATAATCGGCGTTACTTGGGATAAAAATATTTTCAACTTCAAGTACTTATAACACTTTCAATTTAATAAAAGTGTTTTTCGCGGTAGCGTCTTTCGTTGATTTTCGTTAATGAACTGGCCCTGGTAACTGGACCAGCAGTGAAACACCTTCTCCTTTTTCTCTCCTTAGTTTGAACCACCTGAAAAGAATCTCGTAGTCCTTCGTACTCCATTTTCCACTCCCCATCATTGCTATGGCAACAGCAGAAACTAAAAATAAGGTATGGATTAAATATCTATCACAACTGGAAGCACTTTGGTAAGGATACTATGGAAATCAAGTTATGCATAAGATATTTAATTGAAATTATAAAACAAGTATTTCCGGTGAACCAGCTGATTGGCAAAGGCGGCAAGTAATATAATATAATTGAAATATGATATGTAACGATGCATATAATTCACTAAAACGTAAAAGAGTTTAGCCCTTTTCTGAAGCATTTCACATAATTAGCGATTAAAGTTAGTCCTCAATTGGAAGATTAACCCCTTAACTGTTTAACCCGAGTTTACTCGTGCATTGAATTATGCACTTATAGTCTGAAATTACATCATTCGTGGACGTTATATTTCTATATAAAAAATGAAGACTATAACTCATTAACTTCTCAAGTGTTTGTTTTGTGGATTCTTAATTTAGTCAATACGACAACACATTCCCGCAACAGAAAGTGTCATCTAATTAGACAGTAAGAGACATTAATCTAATTAGACAGAGAAGATAAATTAGTTAAGGGTTTAAGATACAAATCTCTGAAAATGCTTATTTCATCCTGTATAACGAAATTTTAAATTATGTGACAAGCTTTCAGTATCATTATTACACTTGACTGTAAAAAATTTAGTTCTCTATTCTTCGTTATTTATTTACGAATAATCAGTTCTTTTAATTGTTTTTCATAAGAATTTGATGCTTAACAAATATTACGCATTGTACATATTGTTTGATCAGCATTCGTAGAATTAATAGATTTATAATTACTTTCAAATTATAGTACTGCAAAAAATACTAACTAAAGAAATACATTATTAGATTTTATTATTTATATGATAAATTATTCTTCTACAGTGGCGCTCAGGGCATAATATGATTTTTTTGCTCACCCGGTGATTTCTTCGCCCCCTTATCGTATTTGACTTTAAAAACTGACATAAACGTATTATTGTTTTGTAACATGTCCAGTGGCGTAACGAGAGTAAGTGACACCCGGAAAATAATATGATTTTTTTTATCCCAATCTCATCAGTGGCTTAACAAGTGTGAATGTCTCTAGCGGTATGGTATTATTTTTACGCCTCCTCATCATATGGCTTTGGAAAGTGGCATAAAACTAGTACTGTTTTGACTCTATAGCGCCCTCTAAAACTGGCGCCTGGGGCATGTATACCCCCCCCCCGGTCGCTAGGCCACTGTTCTTCTAAACAATTCATACTGGGAAAATGTGTTTCATAGAAACGTGAACGATGTCTGCTGAGCTTTAGAGTAGATTTTTTGGTCTTATAATGAATTTATTTTGCGCGGTTGTTTTCAAATCTGTTTCGTTTTCTTTCATATTTTGAAGGCATTGAATAAGCAGTGCCCTAGTGACCGGGGTGGGGGGCGCAAGAGCAGTGGCGGACTGGCCAGGTTGCCAGCTTGCCCGATGGCAAGTGGGCCCCCCTTAACGTAAGACAATTCGGGCCCCCAGGATATGTGTCGACTAAAGATCTTAAAGACCATATTAAGAAATTCATTGTCTGAGGAGAACTTGGAATTCCTCTACGTTGCTATGAAAAGGAATTTCTAGATGATTTGGATATAGAGTACTTATTAACAGATTTGCACAGTCATCTAGTGAACTCAAATGTTTCCTGAGTTGCCAGTAATGAAGTGGACCAAATGTAATACACTTCGGTACATTTGAGTTGTTAATCTTTGACAGTTAGAATTATTCTTTTTTAAAAAAAATTTTAATTGGTAACTAGTTTGCACTTTATTTTCAGTTTGATTAAAATATTCTCAATTCCAAAATTACAGTATGCCATACAACCACCAAAATTATTTGATATTTAATCATAAAATTACATTTATATTTGCTATTTATTACTTTCAATAATACGTGTATACTGTATTTAGCAATATATATAATAGAGTTTTAGATTAGGAATAGATTATATTAACTTATTGATTTTATTTTATTATATTTGTAATAAATAATATCAAAAATATATTAACGTAGATGTGATAAGGCCCCCATTGTCTCATGGCAACCACTCTTTTCAGACCCAGTCCGCCACTGCGCAAGAGGGGTATAGATGCCCCGGGCGCCTGTTTTATGGAGGTGCCATGGAGTCGAAACATAACTGCGTTTATGCTGTTTTTAAAGCAAAATATGATAAGGGGTTTAAAAATGACATCATAAAGCGGGCGCCATTTACGTTTGTTAAGCCACTGATGACGACTGGGATATAAAAAAATATTATTTTCTGGGTGCCACTTACTCTCATTACGTCGCTGGCCATGCTGAGAAAATATTAATTCGTTTGTGCCACTTTTTAAAAAAATCAAATACGATGAGGAGGCGGAGAATTACCTTGCCACGGGCGCTGTTTATACAAGCTAAGTCATTGATGATGACAGGGAGGGGGCGAAAAAATCATATTATGACCCGCGCGCCACTTACCTTCACTATGCCACTGTGAATAAGCATTATAATTGGCATCCCTCTCTTTTATTTATTTTTCTTTTGTGTTGGCGCCACCTCTAAGGGCATAAATCGGCCAAAGCGGAATCTCAAAACGAGTGCCAGGGAAGAAAAGCCAGGAATGTTCCATGTTTAGAGAAGGGGGAGGCTCCCTATTTTGTCTATGCGGGGTCAGGGTTGAATAGCCATAGGACGGGCCACATTCTTTGGACGGGCTGTGGGAAGGACGTTGGACAAAGAGACCAAAGAAACGGACGTAGCTGCAGTTGCGAGTGTGAAATATTCGTAAGTAATATAATTCCTTTTCAAATATTCAATTTAAATGAAACTGGTTGTTTATTGAAGGAAACATGCATGTGTCATTCCAAAAAAGACTGATCTGTAAGTAGGGTTGGATTATCAAATAGATTAAGCTGTTAACTAGGTGTTTTGCAACTTGGAAGGGGGGTGTACCAGATTTTTTTGGCAGTATTTCCAGGGTAATTTAATTGTGTGCTTTTATTTATCTTATTAAAGACGTATTCTTGAACGTATTAAAATTAAAATCAGGTATCGTTTAAATTTCAGAAAGTTCTTCTTAGGAAGTTAACTTCTTAACCAGTGTGATACTTTTTTTTTTGCAGTTGACTAACAGCCTTTGTTAACTTTGTATTAGAGTATTTCGAGTTCGTTAAAAAGTTTTGTAATTTTTGACCATTTTCTTTGTAATTACTTTTAAATTAAAATCTCACTAAAATCATCTTTCTTGAATGTAACCTGCAATGAAATGTGTTGTTTTATTATCGTAACATTTTTTACTTAAAAACTGCGTATAAAGAAATTAAATAAAAACCATTAACAAATATTTAGTTTTGGAAGCTGGCGAGGTGAAAGACGGTCACTGAAACTTCCAATGCCTGAAGGCCTAAAGGTTTTAATCTGGTTCTGTAAGAAAGGTTAATATCTTATATTTTAACTCTACAAATATCTCGTAAAACTTCAAAATTTGTTACAAGAGACCCATAAATTGGGGCGAAAGAGTGCCGTTAAATCATGTATAGTGTCATGAATAATATTTGAAATAGAATATTACACTTGAAATAGTGTTGTATAACGTAAAAGTAAAATATTTGATTTGCATATAAGTAACAGAAAACTCCTTACATCTGCCAATTTGAAGGGTGAAAAAAAATGCCTGAAGATTATTAGAAGGTTGAAAACGCTGAAGAAAATTTGATCTAAAATCTGGTGCACATCTACAATCCTGGCGATTATGCTAAATTTCAGCCATCTAGCTTGCTGCATTTTTGAGTTGCCTTGTTCACAGGCAGATATAATTCTAAAAATGACTTTTTCGAAAGTAGGGACGTTTGAAACTTAATTCATCAAAATCTCGTGATCAAATTTTTTTGACAATTTCATTACCTTCTCTTTTGATATTTCGCATAGAAGAAGGTAAAAATTAAGTTGCATTTCAGTTGAGAACTTAAATTTCCACTAGCTCTCCTTTGTAGCTTGCAGTACTAATGGGGTCAACAGCTAAACCTTTTCAGTTCTAAAAGTTTTGATTAATTAATTGAATAACTTACTGTATTTTTGATACAATTCCAATCTTAATTACATATATTGTGTAAAGGTGAAAGAAGAAAGTAATGTGAAAGTTATTGCGACTCCGATACTGTTCTTTGGAAACCCACTCAGGTTCGCGATTCCTTGATTGGGAAATCCTGCCTTAGAGGAAATGATATTTTCAGCTCATTTGTTCATCTATACTTATAAAAGGCAATGTTTGTGTGCGTGTGTGTGTTTGTCTGAGATGTCCAGACGAATCTATCGCACTTACAGCCATGAAATTTGGAACACAGGTAGTCGTAATGGTGACTGAATGTACCTCGAAGCCGAAATTTTAAAATTTAATCTATAAATTTTTTTCTTTAATGTTTTGTGTCGTTTTGGTTGATCTTTAGCACTAATTTCTCAATAGAATGGTTTCAAATAATTGTACGACAAAAATAGATACACCATCGGAAAGAGCACGCGATTTCCAATCTAATGAAGTTAGTTTTGAATTTCCAACGCAATTTACTGAATTTTGAGAAATTTTTAAAAAATACCCAGTTTTGGCATCGAGATGTTACTTTTGATTTTAAATTTGTTGCATCCGACTTTCTAACAACACTATTATTTTCAATTTTTTTCAGCTTATAAGTAGAACGGTTCTGTCGGATTTAAAACAACAACGGTTAAAATATCTTCTCAAGTTTTTTTTAAATTAATTTTTTTCTGGGCAATTGAGAGTTATTTTTATGGAGAGAGTTCCTGGAGCGGCACTTCTTCAGAACGCAGGTGGCTATGTGATTGGTTGAAGGGGAGGTGACGTCATAACCTTGAATTGAATGACTGATTATTATTTTCGGCAGTATCTTAACGTATTTATTAATCTCGCATGCTTAGCTTGCAGTAAAATAAATTTCACGTTGCAATTTTTTAACATTGTTTTGATTAACTTTTCTACAAATAAAATGCCATTATCGCGAAAAAAAAAGCGGGAAAATCAGTAATGTGTATCTTTTGTTTTGATTTTCTTTTCAAACAGTGGAGTCTTTTCTTTGTGGGAGTTTTTTTTTTTTTTTTCATTTTGTTGAAGTCCTGATTCCACGGGCAACGCCGTGCGCGTACTGCTAGTTTGAAATAAAAAAACGATTATCTAATTCTTTATTGTTTTAGTTAAAAATTGAAAGCAAAAAAATTGGTTGCAAAAACTTATAAGAACGTCCGTAGAAAATGTCCGTCCGTTGTTACTAGAAAATCACCCGTCATGGTATGACGGGTACAAATTGCCTCTTCATTCTAAAGATTTCCCGTCCAATTTGACGTGTTTAAATAGATATATATGCGAGAGAAATGTTAAACAAAGATTGAAAACAAATAAAATAAACATATGTTTTATGACAAGAAATATTTTTTTATATTTAGCATATTTCTTTAATCAAACTATATCACGCGCATGATATACGACTGGCGTAATTTACTACTTTAAAATTTCTTGGGAACTATTGATCATAGCGAGATAAAATTTATATCAATCGATAGAAAATTTTGATTCACTATTTTAGAGCTATTAAATTTGAATTTAGAACGACAACTACTCTTTTAAATTTAAAATTACTGAAACTTAGGTTCTCTAACAATGAAATAATGCTGTTTAACGTCTCGCACTGCTATGGCGTGAATTTTATTGTTGGTGACGTCAGAGCGTTACCGAGAGACAGATCTGGGCTATTATATTAGTAATGTGAAAGCACAAATAAAGAGAAAAATTAGCAGGAGTATTATGCTCTCGACCTTCTCGTTCACTAATACAATATGGCGCGCTTTCTGATTATCCTCATAGTACAGAGAAACGAATATACACTGGTGTCCAAAAATAATGCACAAGTTTGAAGATGCTACAAAATTGTAGTTAATATGGATACTATGTTTCGCAATCAGAGTTGCTGAGAATCATGGGATATACTATCGTTGGAACTCACATTTTACAGTGAAGATTCGGTCACGAAGGCAATTAGGGGGACCACCAGAAAGGGATGAAGGCGAAAATGGAGTTTGGCCCATCCTGTTTCACAGAAAGCTGATAACGAGATATAAATGCCATCAATGGTTATATTTGATGTGCATAATATTTACATGCATTTTCGTATACACAGCACAAATATTCTGGAAGATTAAAGGTTTTCTTAAAAAATCCCTAATTTTTCCACATGTTTTTTGCTTATAACAAGCAGAGTTTTCCACCAAATTGTACAAAACTTACAGAATACTTGAAAATATGTAAAAAAAGCATTGTATTAAAATTTGAATTAAATAATTTGAAAATTACAGGAAATATGAATATTTGTAGTAAATAATTTTTTACTCCGCATCTGCGACACGTATATAGCGTAATTTTTCTTTTATAACTTCAGAGCCATACATATAGGGAGACTTATATAAAAATTCCAGTTCAATACAGTTAATATTCACAAAGATGTCGGCAATGCAAAGAGGTGAATTTCGGTACACTCTAAGAGAAGCTAAATGATGAGGGTTCTTGAACAAACTGATATTTTTTAAACTTGAATCTTCGAATAGTAATATTGAATTTTATGAAAGTTTAATATCCATTAAAATTAAAAA
>BGPR01000241.1:846622-903379 GCA_013235015.1 Araneus ventricosus
AGTAATATTGAATTTTATGAAAGTTTAATATCCATTAAAATTAAAAACAGAAAGTAATAAAAATAAAAAAACTTTAAAAAAGTTTGTTTTTTAAAAAAAATTTTACTGAAATGCAGAAAATAAATTTGCTTTCTATCAAAAATCTGGAAGTCAAAGCAAAAGTCGTAAAAGCTTGAGCCGCTGAAAACATTACGATAAAAAAATTAAGCCACAGGAATATCAAATATAATTACTCATAAAAAATTAATATATTGCTATTGTGATTAAAATTCCAATTTACTTATAATATTTATATAAACTCCTCAAGCTTTTACTATTTTTGCTTTTACCTCTAGAATTTTGATAAAAAAATTACTTTCTATATTTTAGTGCAGTAATAAACTCGCACTTTTTAAAACTGTTTGTTATTGTTAATAAAGAGTATTCTGGGCTTCTTCATATAAAAATGTTAAAACGTTGGACGAATCTTTATACTGCGCTATTCTTTCACTTGAAACGTTAGCAGATAGTGCAAGAAGAGGGGACATGTCAGACAGCCATGCACCTTTACGCAGCAACATAAACATCCTGTTTGTTTTCTAGTCATACCTCGTAAGCATATAATGAGAGAACTCTGCATAAATAAATTATTTATGAATGTGATTTTTTTTGTACGGAGAGCTTCATGCATTATTAGTGACATGATTTTTCCAATTTTTTAAAAGAAAAATCAAGCAATTTTACATTTGAAGCAAAAATTGTAATTTCGGTGATGCTAAAAATGTAAAATATTGTGTAGGACAAAAATATCTATTTAAAAATCTGAAACAATAGTTTTATGTCAAATTTTAATGCGCACTGGAATAAGTTTTACAATAGTTTAATTCATCTTATTGATTTCTTATAAAATAAAAAATAAAAAAGTTGCCGAAGAATTTTGTAGCATAAGAATCATGTCAAAACTTTTCCTATGAAAACTTCAGAACAGTCTATACTTATAAAAGGAAGTGTTTGTGTGTGTGTATCCGACTGCGTGTGATATCCAGACAAATTTATTGCAATTATAGCCATGAAATTTGGCCCACAGGTAGTCGTAATGGTGACTCAATACATCTCGAAGCCGAAATTTTAAAATTTTATATCGAAAATTTTTTTATTTAATATTTTGTGTTATTTTGAATGATTTTTCGCACTAAATTCTCAATAACATGGTTTCGGATAATTCTACAAAAAAATAGATACAACATCGGAAAGAGCAAACGACTTCCGTCCTAATGAAGTTAGTTTTGAACTTCTAAAGTAATTTACTGAACTTTGAGAATTTTTTTAAAAAATAGTTGGTTAACTCCAAAAAACTTTGTTTGGAAATTCAATTTCTTGCATACGCCGGTCTAATTTTGTTATCAATTTGAAATTTGTTGAAGTAATAAATATAACGTTTCTCCGTGAATTAAAACAAGAACGGTTAAAATTGAACAGTTGGTTGAATTTTAATTAATGTTTTTCTGAAGTGTTAAAAAATTTCTTTTCAAAATTCCCTTTATGATTCGTCGTAATCAAGGTCACGTGACGTATTTTCCCAACATACATTTCGTCGAAACCACATGACGTCATAATCGCTTCGCGTCTACAGAACATTCTTTTAATTTGTTTGTTTTTATACCTTTTGATAGTAGAGCATATGGCTGATATCTTTAGTTACAGAAATATGACTTCAGGGAGATATTTACATAATGTGGCTTTAAAGTTTAAACCTGAATTAGAAGATTACATCTCTCTCTCTCCCTTTTTTTCTCCTTCTTCTACTCTGATTCAGTTTGGATATATTTAAATACCATATAAATTATGTTTGTCTGTATCTCTCGAGGCGTATTCTTCCATTTGAAATCGTTTAAAATTTCATTTGGTTTTCATTCTTTAACATTTTACCTGGTTCATAAGAATCAATCTTTTAAATTCTAAAATTTTTTTTCGAAAATATCAGTTTATTTGGTACTCTGTACTGTTTTCCTACATTTCAAATATCATTATCGCCAAAAAATAAGCTGGCAAATCAATAATTTGTATCTTTTGTTTTGTATTTGTTTTCAAAACTTTTTCGTGTCATTGTGGACGATTTTTTTTTTGTTGTCGTTGTTGAAGTCCTGAATCCACGGGCAACGCCGTGCGCGTATTGCTAGTACATCATAAATGGAGAAACTTTGTTTTGAATGTTCAATGTATTCTTAACAGCGAACTATTTGTAGACAGCAATCTCAAATTTTGTGACTTCGGAATTTCAGTTATTCAAATCCTCAAATAAATAAACATGACAAAATAAGGATTTCATTAGCATTTCCTTTTCTTCACATATAAATCCAGTGGAACTTTGGCTTCTTCGAAGCTAATAGGATCACAATGAAAATTCGATTTTTCAAAAGATTCAAATTAAGAAAACCTTTGTCTAAAATGAGTACAATAACAGAAAACGTCAATTTTTAAACTGAAAATGGCAGTAAAGATTTATTTTTAAAGTTTAACAATTTTAATAAATAATACATAATTAATAAACAGTAAGTAATTTTAAAAATAAAGTAATAATTGCACTAAAATTTTTTTGTAATTTTAAAAGTAATAATTTTATTTAACAAGTCATTTTTGTAAACAAGCAGTATTCAGCACTTATGGCAATTGCAATATAAATTTTCAATTGACGTTTTTAAATAACGAAAACAATTTACAAATGAAAAGAATTTATAGTTTAGACTTCGAACCAAGATTATTTCAAATTATAGACGATATTTCAATATTATGTTAGCATAAAATTCAAGGGATCAGAGAAAAAAATTCCAATTACCAACGGATTCGAATTATAAACGTTCGAATTAGCCAGGTTCCACTATATTAAGATATTTTTTTTGTCAGTGCATACGTTATTATTTTATGGATGCTTATTTAATTTAACTCGAATTTCTTTTTACAGGTTTCCGCCAAGTTGGAATGACAGTTCTTCAAATGCCAGCCTGCTACAGTCTTTATAACAATTAAGGCTGTCTATTTCAAAGAATTATTGCACACTGATTAAAATATTTTATGAGAATTGTCCGAAGCAACGAAATTAAAATTCTTTAAATTTCCTGCTGAAAATCGAAAGTTCAAAAAAGATATTATGAAATTCATCCAAGGTTCTCCAAGAACTCTTCTCGATATTTCTTTGGTAAAAGTCACTGCTTGTGTTTGCAGTAGTTTTCAGGGCTGTTCGCCAAACACAGAAAAGGATAAATTTAATTGCCAGTGGAAGCTGCATTCTCACTGGAGCTTCGATAGATGTAAGAAATGCATCGACATGATTAACAGAAATATCTCGCTTTTGAAGCTGCCTAGAGAGCTGAAAAAGCCAGTGGCAGATCTTTGTAGGCCTATATACAAAGAAATAATTGCCTGGAATATAGGATTAAAGCAATTGCATAGCAAAATTATACCGAGCTCGTCGGCTGAATGCTCTTGTTTGGATGAAGTTAGTCTCTGTGAAAGTTTTCAATGGAAGTCGAGTGGAAGTATAAATGGCAAGAAAACCGCACAAAAATTAATTCACGATAATCGTTTAGATGTCCGTTTTCGGTTTCTGTTGGCTTGCCACTACTGCTTTGAAGACGATGTCATATCACTCTCGAAGAAAATGCCGGACGTTCCAACATCTGATATAGGTTCGTTCACTTACACTTTCCTACCACTTTGTGCTTACTGGGCTGATTGGTTACGAGGAGAAGAAATAAATGTACTAAATCGTTATTCATACGCAATTAAGCACTTCTTCCTTGATAATTCATATTTTAGTTTCATTGTTAGCAATGCAACAGCGTTGCGTCATTTTTCGCAGAAGCTGTCTCCTATTTCACGAAGCTGTTTTTCAACGAGCGTTGCCATGCGCCTTTCTCAAAATCCTGAAGTGATGAGATTTTGCTTATCTGAAGCTGATGAAGAGCAGCAAGAACACATATTTAGAATCAATCCTAGGGCGGTGCTCCTTAGTTTCGTAGACTGGCCGTGGCAACGGCACTTCTTGGAAGTTGCTGATCGTATGTGGACCTTTCTTAAAGGAAGAGATTTTTCCTTCTTTATAAAGAAATTTTGTTCTAAAATAAATGCTGAATGGCATGATTTTGATTATACTAGATTGCTTACTGAATATTGGGATCACAGCCCAATCCATTTAAAAGAATATGTAAGAAACCAACATGAAGATCTGATGTGTGACTTGATAAATACAATAAAAATGAACGATCATGTCCATAGCATTTAATAATGTAGAGTAATTGGTAGAATTTAACCAGCAGCAACGTAATTTCAACCGAAACCAATAGCGAAAAACTGATTTCTCCAGATTACTAAATGTAAGTTTCCATAATACAGGGCGTCTATAAATCTCACCTCGTAACTTTTGATTAAGGAACATGACGATAAATATTATTACATATTGTTTTTTTAATAACATAAATGAAGTTATATAATTTCTATATGGCAGCCTTTCTGGCCATAAAACCCATTAACACTTGGCTGGAAACTGAGTTCAGTCAGTTGATGTTCTTTTAAGCAAATTTCGAACTAATATGCTTCCTACTAATAAGCTCCTTCATAGATTCAATATCGTCTCTATGTTCTAACTGTGAATTTTGCGTCCATGCTGCAGAAACTATATCACACATCCTCTTTCATTGTCCAAGATATCATGATCCACGAGTTGAGCCCTTAAAAGAAATTCAAGATTTGAACCCTGTTTACTCCGATACATCCCTCCAAATCCTGTTTTAATTTGAACAAGAATGCCAAAATCAAGCTGAGAGCACTTGAAAAAATTTTTATGTCTTGCAACCGCTTCTATTTCGCTTTTTTTTTTCACCTCATTTTTTTGTTTTAATGTTTTTCCCCTTGCTTTTGCTGTTTCTTTAAAAGTTTTTTTTCTTTCATATTTTCGATAGTAAATCTGTTTAATTTGTTTCTCTTGTTGTAACACTAGTGAAGATGCCAAGCTCGTGCTTGTAGCAAAAGTTACAACTGTAACGATAAATAAATAAACTGAGTTCAGTCTCGATGGGTCTACGGTTAAGGTTAGTAAAATGCATGCCATCTTTACACAAGAGCAATTAAATATCTTGGACGAATTAAGAAAAGCAAAACTTCTAATAGATAGGAGCTATAAAAAACCTTTAGTACAAAAGTTGCGGCAGCAGTTCGTATCATGTAGCTCATCGAGAGTGACCGCAATTTCCAGCCAAATGTCGATGAGTCACGTGCCGCGAAGTGGCTGCCTTATAGAAATCACTTTACTTTTGTTTGCGTAATTAAAAAAGCTTTTTGAGCTTCAATTTATGGACATGCAATAATATTTATCGTCATATTCTTTAATCGAAAGTTATGAGGTAGGGAAACCCCGACAATAATTTATGGACACCTGTATAACCTGTTCATGTTCTGTAATGACATCTGTAGAAATTTAACAGTACGAAGTCAGCTGGTCATGTTTTCCTATCTATCGACCGGGATTAGAGAAATAATATCGAAAATCGAACAGAGTATTTAAAATTGTAACACATATACTAATTTTATATTTCCAAAACATCAAACAATAATTTTAACTAATCATATATATTATCACGTATTTCTTAGTGTGAGGACATATAACTTCTAATGTCTGCTTGCTTACAAGATTGTTGCCGGAGTTTCAAAATTTCACTATGTATACAGTGAAGCTCCATAACATCATGTGCTGACATAGGCGAGCATTACTCGTCAAATTTCATGAAACTATGCATGAAATTTCCCGGAAAAAATGAAAGTTACTAGTCAAAAATCCTTTGTCTGCTTCCTTTCACATAACTGCCTGTCGTCTTCATCTTCATGATTGAAGAACCTTAGAATTGCCTACGTATATCCATCCAAGCTTGTATCCCGTCTTCACAAACTCTTTACAGATTTCATTTTTATACCATAGGCCTAAATTTCGGATTAAATTTATGTCCGTTAAAATGACTTTATTTTGGATATTGCCGGTTGTGAGAGTTGCTGCTGTATATGATTGTTATTCTACCAGACAACATTCACAATGTTTTTGTTTACATATCTGATAATCTTTTCTTATTTCCTGAATAAAATGAATGCTTTATGCCTAAAAGTGTGGCTGTATCACGCATTTATTTGAACTACGGCCACATTTTAAATCCCATTCAAAAGTCAAGTCAGTGAATTTTTGATACAAGTTTTTTTTTTAAATTTTTTTTCTTTAATGATGAATGATTTTTTTTTCGGAGGGGGGGAGGTCGTTTTAAATACAGAGATGATTTTTAAGTTTAAGTTATTGTGATTATATTTAAGATGGAGTGAACAAAATTATTTATCTGTCAATAGTTCTGATGTGTGTTATTAATAAATAACCCCCTATATAAAAACGAGTAAACTGAACTCATTTAGAAAATGTCCGTATTCGGGGTTAAACGAAAACAACCCTTAATAAATGAAACTGATAAAATTTTAAAAAAAAAAAAAGCTTTCTAACTTGTGCAAATTTGTTGAACATTTAATTTTATTTGAAAGGTAACATCTTCAAAGGAAAAAAAAACTTATTCTATAAATGTTGTTCACTAACAAAATTTATTCCCCAACTTCGCTTTGGGCTTGGCTTACATCAGAAAATGTTTGAGTTCCTTTCTTTTCGATCTTTCTATTTTTTGTTTTCTTGTCTTCGAATTGTACAAAACAAAAGTAACTTAACCGACCAAAAATTCGACTTCGAGATTTTCATAAATCCTCACGATTTTGAACTCCTCTAGATCGAGAAAACCAATTTCGGAATTATCTCGGTTTATCTGCCTCTGAACAAGACAATTAAAACACTTAACGAGCTGAAAGGATGAAATTTAGTTTGTGGTATTAACATAAAAATTGTAGATTTTTATCAAATTTTGGAAGAAATCTCTCAACGGGAAATCTATCTGTCTGTACGTTCTTGTCAACATGAGACGAAAACTCAACGAGCCAGATATATGAAATTTGGCGTATGGTTTCACCGACAAAAATTCAGAGCTGTATGAAATTTGGGAACAAATATGTCAACGGGTTGAGTGTCTTTTCGTGTGTATGTGGACGCGATATCTCAGAAACGCAATGTGCATGAGTAATAAATTTTAGCACCTGACACCTGTGGTAAGCCCAACCATAGTAATTATGAGCGCCGCAGAAATTATGTCAGCCCCCTAAAGTTCGATTTCATAATCTGTTCTGGGAAACGGATACAAGATGTAAACACAGTGGCGAATCCAGGGGAGGGGCTATCGGGCTGCACCCCCCCCCCCCCCAGAGCTAAACCAAAATTCTTGATTTCATTTAAAATCACTACAACTGTTTGACTTAATTTTCATTTTAAAAAAATAGTAATAAAATCGTGACAACATTGCTTTCTGACTTGACAGGATCGAAAATTTTTCTACTTCTCTAGTCATTCCACTTGCACTTGTAGCTTTGGCGAGGTCGAAAACATTTTTTGGCCAGTTATTTCATAATATTTTTTATTAAATTATCGAAAGTATTGTAGTGTTCTTTATTGTTCTTATTGTCAGGAGAGGAAAGCCTGTAAAGTTAAAGTGTTTTGGTTTTTATAACCCTTGAGGTTTGACATTCGTCACTACGATACAAAATTTTTATGACCTCAGCTCCCCCCCAGACCCGAATCCTGGATTCGCCAATGTGTAAACACATGAAGTGGAGGCGTGGCGATGCGAATTTTACCTGTCGTGTCAACAATAAAATATGGAATATAAATACGTCTTTTTCCATATACCACAACTGCATACCTGCATGAAATTTTGGGCCAAATCCGTGAAAGGGCACCCAAAAATTGCATGCTCCACTCTCTTCACCACACGATTTTTCACAGTGCGCTCCATTCAGAGGTAGTATACAAGAAAATCTAGCGGAGAACACTCTAATCAATACTGCATTTATGTCACTTTTTAAAGCAAAATATGTTGAATGAGTATAAAAATTCCATTCGCCGAGCAATATTGACGCAACATTTTTAGTAACGACTGGGAGAAAAAAAGAAGAAAAAACATATTTTCCTGGCGCCACTTAGGTTCGCTACGCCACTGGTTATGGTGATAAAAAATTAGAGCTTAAAAACAATCAACTAGAAAAATTAGAACAAATTTTAAAAAATCTCAACTTAAACTTTAAATAAGAACAACAAAAAAACAAAAATTATTTTTATTTATAAACAATAAAATTTAGAAAAAAAATAGATAAAATCTAGACAATGTTTAAGTAACGCGCAATTGCAGCAGCAAAACAAGAAACAGACAGCAATGGAAATCAAGAACATACAAAGATGGCCAAAACATTAGTGGGCTGTATTCTGTAAATTCCTAAAGCCAAATACTATCAGGGGCCTGCCCAGGGAGGTGTTCACGCAGGCTAAACCACTAATGATGAATGGGGACGAAATCATATGACCCTCTCTACGCCACTGTCCATGCCACTGTTCGAGATAATCGCGCCTCTGGTTAATATATCTGATGCCTGGTTGATATATCAAAATAAATTCATAGCAGAACGAAGAAATATGAAACATATTGCAATCACAGACGTCACTGTTTATATACAAGGTGCTCTCGCGCTGAAGGTATTCTGAACTAATGGTTGATAGTAAGAGAACCTCTCATTATTACTGATAAATATCTGAATTAAAACACTTTGCATTTCATCACTGTACAGTACTTTTGACACTGTAATTCTGAGAGAATTGAGATCAATTAATTTCAATATCTAACCGAGTATACAGTTTTATGGCGAAAAATTATCTCAAATACACAGATATACTTCCTAAGAAATTTGAAGTTTTAAAATATTTAGAAGCTGTTTCAGAACTATTAAAGTTGTATGTGAAGAAAAATAGCTCTAATTCATAAAATATTGAAAAATAGTCAACCCGTTTAAAATATCGTAAAACTTCTCTAAGCGGCCATCCATCGCAAAACCACATCTGTCCGGCACGGAATTTTAGGCCCACAGACATAAACTTAAAATAACTCCCATTAAAGGCCACTCAAATGCCTCTGAGCGGCCGGGTTGGTCGCCCTTTCAGCTTCAATGAAGTACATTCTTTTCATCTCTTTGACGTTGGATCTTTTATTCGGAGAAGAGGGAGGAAAGAAAGAATTTAAAAAAAATCGCACACACAAAAACAACAACGAAAATTAGATCGAAATTAATCATTTATTTCCCACAGTGAAAAGAACCGCTTGTGGACTTCGGCCTCTACCGGGGTTGGGCATTCAAGAATCCATTTGTGCCTTCCAGGAGCTAATTGGGATTCTGAAAAAGAAGCTGCCGATTTTGATTCTGACAAAGAAGCTGCTGATATGGGCTGCGACCATCATCAAATGAAATTTTTAGCTCAACACACTTTAGAAAAAAATAGATGATATTATTGACCATTTCTCAACGACTTCCGACGAAACTATCAGGTATTTACTCTTTCAATTAAAAACATCCAAAACCAAATTGAAAAAAGTACCGACGAAAAAGCTGAAAGATCCAAGCAAACGCAAATTGCATTTTACTTGAGATGATTCTTAAAATTTGCTTTATCATGAATGACGAGTTAGGGCTTGTTTAAATACGTACTTTTTACTTCCGAAATGAAACCCCTTTAGCGGGAACTGCTCTGGGAGGCCAATTTTCCTGGGAACGGAGGGTGACTGCTGCAGAGAGGTTTCACTGTATCTTTATCTTTTCCTCTCTTGAAAGTATAATTATTTCTGCATTTAATTAAAATTTGAAAATTTTGTTAAAAAGTACAGTTGTCTCCTTTTAAAATATTATCCTAAATTGCCATTCATGACTGAATACCAAGAAGTGATTATTAATGTAAATTTCTTACGCGACTAAATTTCTACACTGAATATAAAGGGTGTACGCACATTTTTTAGATACTTTGACGAAATGTAAATCAGGTTTTACAAAAAACTCTTGCGCTTTGAATGATAATTTTTGCTCTTGTTATTCGCTATCATTCCATCCACATATACCATAACATGAACGCTTTTGTAAAATTAATATAGGCAATATTTCCCAATCCCCTTCCACAGTTGTCCATTTCCATTTACGGTTTTAGGTATACGATTGTTCATTGCTCTCTTCAACAGACTGAACGCTCAAAAGTTCATTGGTGATACATCTGATGGTTTAGTAGGAACTTTCCTCCACTCCTCTTCCACAGTTTTCCATTCTGCATTTACGGTTCTAGATCTGTGATTGTTCATTTCTCTGTTCAATAGACAGAAATCGCAAAGGTCCGTAGATGAGACATCTGCTGCTTTAGAAGGAACTCCCCTCCACTCCTCTTCCACAGTTTTCCATTTAACATTTACGGTTTGCTCTCTTCAAGAGACTGAACGCTCGAATGTTCATAAGTGATACAACTGGCGATTTGGCAGGATGTAGGTAAAAAGTATAGGACTGATATTAGTTTGTTAATTCATTTTTTTCCAAGAATTTATTATTAAGTTTAGATGAATGGTTGCTTCCTTTGTCTTGATGGGGGTTCTACTGTTTGTTGGTAAAGACAGTATTTCTTCTTTAAATTCTGACAATAAAATACTATTTTTATAATAAGAGGGATTAAATTTCATTTTATTTTTATCTCTTCTAATTTTTTGAATTTTCTATTGTATGCGAGATCAGATTTCAAATGATCTTCTCCTTTATGGTAATAAACATATTTTTTCTCCGATCGCAGTAGCTTATTTCTGTACGTCAAAGGTAAATTAACTTAAATAACGATTTTAACATTTTACAGGAGAGCCAAAAGTTCCTCAATTAACGGCAATGCGCGATTTATTTTTCGAGAGAAATCATCCTTTGTTCTCTTCGACGTACTGTCTGTCCGCCAAGAGAACTCTGCTTGCCAAGTTGTTTCGTTGATGGCGGTCGCTATAGAAACGAGTTATTGTAGGAGGAATCCATTTCGAGTAGGTAGAAGAACACTAATGTTGTACTCTTTTTGCCGCCTCAAACGGGCGCCAGGAATAAAATAAAACCCCGATTTCCATCGGATTCCTCCTATTCGAAATGGATCTTCCCTAAGATAACCAGCTGCTATAGCGACCGTCGTCAACAAGACAACATGGCGAGAAGAGTTGTCGTGGCGGACAGACTGTGCACTTTGCCCATCTGAAGATGCTCTCTGGAAAATGCGATAAAAGCATGAAAAATGGCAATATTAGATTTAAGATAGTTTACCCTGAGGTACAGATATATGTATATCCAAATTTCATCGAATATCTCAACGTTATCCCATTTTTCAGAGCATGAATAGCTTCTCGTATGGAATTCTGTATCGATCTTTTCATGCGACATGAGAAAGAGATAAAAACTACATTTTTTGGATTTTCTTCAAGATTCAAATCTGTTTTATTTTATTCACTGGAAACTGAGGAATTTATTGACTTTGAGACAGCTCTTTGAGATGCAAATTTTATTTTAATAATTAAAGATTTTACTATAGAAGTATTCCCAGGAGTTAGCATCTTTTTTAGATTCGTTTTTGGGATTAGATCGCAAATTTTTACGCATTTTTCCTTTATAATTAATGAACTTGTTTATTCTCTTTCAGATACCTATCGTTTCAAAATTGTTTTTGAATAAAAGAATAGGAATATTTCTCTTTGGGAAAATCGAAAATATACCTTTCTAACCATTGTTTGTTTATAAGCGCCATTTTGTAAAGAAAGAAATAACTTTGTAATATCAGATGATAATTTAGACTGATCAAATATTCACCGAAATATAAAATAGTTTTAAACCAAAAAATTGCTTACATATTTTATTAACGACAATAAAAAAAAAAAAAAATGTTCGAACAGAATCTGTATTTATCCCCAAGTAACTGAACTGTATGTGTGGAATTATAGTAAGAAGAGTAAGTGAAGTATTGTAAGTGAAGTAGAGTAAGAAGAGTATTATAAAATATACATTTGTAATTTCTGTCTCAATTGCATTTAATTTTCTCTACAACCAATGGCGGTTCAACCATTAGGGTTACAGAACTGCAGCACTCCCTGAAGTTATTTTAAAAGCTCGTATTTTCGTTTTAATTCTTATTCTTATTTGGTTATTTTACCACTCCGAGAGTTCGTTGAGCGGTGAAAATGGGGGAAAGTAAAAACATCGTGGAAAGAAGACAGAAAATGAATCAATAAGTAAGAGAGACACAGGTTGGGGCCGCAAAGCTGTTAACCCTCGAAAGCATCAAAATTTGCCTACTGCTTACAGCTAAACGATGAATCGAGAGAAAAAAGCAACTCTTTCTTCTTTTGAATTTATAGGTTCATGAGCTGCATTCTGCCCAGCTCTGGTTTGCGCGGGGCCAACCTAAAGAAAAAGTTGCTGTTTTTCTTTTCTTTTCTCGCTCTCATCAAAAGTTTATTTTCGCTTCCACATTAGTTTTTTCTTCAATTTCTCTCCTGGTTTGTTTATGGGTTTCTGTTTCGCTTCATGTTGCTTCGACAGAAACATCTCTAGTTAATTGAATTTTCTTTTCCTAGAAATCACTCTTAGAAAAAGGGTATATAGATAATTTTCTAAAATATTATTCAGTTGAAAATTTTTATAAGGAGGATCAATCTCGTTATCATCAGAAGTAAGAAAAAATTAACGTTATAGATCTTCAAGACATCGTATTTTCATAACTTTCGGAACGAAAAATTGAATATAAAAATGCAGGTAGCGCTATGACGGATTAAAACATTGATCAAGGAAAACTCAATACCAAGAGTACATACAGAGTGGCCGGAAGGCACCGAAACGCCGTTTCGGCGTTTTTCAGCACTGCTTGTTTCTAAGTGACGAGTCGCCATCGTCTAGTATATAATCATGAAATGATGTCTGCAGTTCATTTCAGTAGATTTGAATGTAAGATGGAGCTACTTAAAACTTTTCTATTTCCATGGAAAAATAATTTCCCCAACGCAATGTTTTGTTTGATTTTTTATCACTGGAATGTAATTTTGTCTTAAAAAATACAACACATAAACAACTTCAACGTAAAAGTAAATAAACGAAATATGTTTTACTACAATAATTTGGTTAAATACAGGAATGTAAGTAATGTCAAAAGTAAAACCACTAGTAACCTTAAATTTCAGGCAAAGAATAGTCATATTTTCCCAGGGTCACAGAAATTTTCGCACTTCCACAAAAAAAGAAAAAAAAAAACATTTTTTTCCAAGTTGAAAGTTTATATTCACTTATTAAATGGATATTAAAATAATCATATTAAGTATATATGAAAGATAAATAAAATGAAATATGTACTTATATATATAAATCGGTGGGCTTTAGTTGAATTGTTAGCATTTACAATCAATTTCACGATCGTTTCGAACGATTGATTTGAATTTTCATAAAAATAATAAATTTCATTTAATAAGTATTTACGAAAATGTAAATATGATTGAAAATATAATAAATATTAATATTATGTAAATTATATTTCAAATAAACAACACTTAAATAATAATAATAATCAAAATAGAAAGAATTGCTTGTTAATCTTTGATAACATTACTAATAACATATTCTAGTTGAACGGAGTTGTGCAATTTTGAACCAATTACAATTTTATAGATTTTGCTTTCACTTTTGGAGACTATCTAACTGTGTGCAATTTAAGAAAATTTGAAAAAATGTTGCATCTGAATTTTTTCGTTTCGTTTTGCAGATAGCGAAATTTCAACTTTCGTACTTTGTAGTTGGTTCCTTATTGCGTATCTGAGTCTAATAAAAAAGAAATTTCTACATTAATTTTTATAATAAAATGTTAATTAAATTAATTTTTAGATATTAATTTATACACGGAACTTTCTTTCTTAGAGCTTAACTAAAAAAAACAGTTTTAATATCATAGAATATATTACTATATAAATATATATAAAAAAAACCATAAATAATTTTTGATCATATCCCTGAATCAGTTGCGGCGATTGTGGGACAAAAGTGGGGGGGGGGGCAAAAAATTTATAGACACCTAAAAAGTACTTCGGATTATAGGGAGTAGACAACAAAATTTAAAATTTCATCCAGATCCTAAGCCAAATTAAACACTAGGATGCGGATTTTGGTCGTGAACGGATGTGGTCCTTCAATAGGGGTAGCGTTAACCGGAGGACACATTTCCTACCCCCTCTAACCTGTTCCGAAACGAGTATGGTTCCTGTTAGCTCCTGTAGATGGCGATGGAAGGTATCGCCATCTAAAGGCGCTAACAGGAACTACGCTTGTTCAGATATTCGGCCAATGTAGGTTTAACTACATTTGGCAAATACGCGCTTTCTAAGTGAAATTATATTCCTTTCCATTCCAAGTTTTTTTAAATCCTAGCATACTCTTTCAGAAATTAATCTGATTTATTTTATCAATCATTTATTATTTAAATGAAAAAGTTTTCAGCCGTTAAAAGCAATTAAAATATTTTTGGTGTAAAATTTAAATAAATATTTTTTTATCGTATTTCCGGTTTAACTTACAGTTTGTCGCAAAAATGATAGGTTACTTCTGACGAGTTTAATGAAAGAAAATACGTATATAGTTTGCTGATGCTGTGGAATAACTCGTTCAAACGCTTATTTTTGCTCTATGTAACTCTACTATTTACAAATACGAATATGTGTGTTGTGCGATTGTAGGCGCTCTACAGCGCAGCATTAACATACTTTGTAGGGTGTACCTCAAAGTGATATATGTATATATTTAAAAAAAAAACTTTAATTAGTTATAAATGAAGCGAAATTTTGGTGTTTTTCTGCGATAACTTCGGAAAATATTCTAGTACAAAAATAATTTTTACAACTTTTTAAAATATATATACTCTCTTTATATATATATATATATATACTCTACAATCCACTAGCTAACTCTCTATTTAAATTTGACATTGATATTTTTCCACAACACTCCTAGAATTGCAGCATTAATTGCGCAGTCGTTGCGTTTGCGTTTTATATTATTTATTCTTCTCCTCACCTTTGTTTATACATATAGTTTCTCCCTATTAGAACTTTAGGCATTTTTTTCATTGCTTTTTACATTCTGTTCATTTGTTGAATGTTTATTTTGATTGTGCAATTTTTTATTTCAACAAATTTTTAAAAAAGAAATCTTCCCTTTTTTTATATATATATCATCCCGAATTTTATATCTTCCCGAATATTCGTTTTATTTCTACGAAAATGTTTGTAAATTGATGAAAGTTGCAAAACATTATCAGTTTTCTGTGAAGCGGGATGAGCCCAAATCCCTTTTCCACTTCATCAATTTCTGGTCGGTCCCCTAAATGCCCTCGTGACCGCATCTTCAATGTAAATTGTGAGTTAAAACCCATTATTTTATACGGACGACGTTTGAGGAAAATTCATCCAGCTTTTCGGGAGATATTCGAAAAAACTAGAAATTTGATTATGTATACCTCACTTAACCTGAAAGTTTGTTCAGGCACAAGCGAGTGCATCCAGTTGCTTCACAGAAAGCTGATAATGCACATTTGTCCCGAAATAATGTATGAATTTTCCTCGAACTTCTACCATATAAAGAATAGGTTTTAATTCACAATTTACATTGAAGATTCGGTCACGAAGGCATTTAGGGGACCGACCACAAATTGATGAATTGGAAAAGAGATTTTGGCTCACCCCGCCTTACAGAAAGCTGATAATGTTTTATAATTTTCATCAATTCTTTTCTGTAATGTGCGCAATTTTACATGCATTTTCGTAAAAATAACACGAATATTTGGGAAGATATAAAGGTTTCATTTAAAAATCCTAAATTTTTCCTCGTGTTTTTTGCTTATAACTTGTAGAGTTTTCCACGAAATAATACGAAATTTACAGAATACTTCACAATATGGTTGAAAAGTACCGTATTAATACTTGAAGTAAATACATTGATAATTAAAGAAGATATCAGCATTTGTAGTAAATAATTTGTACTGCGCATGCGCGCAAGGTAGCATAATTTTTCTTTCACAACTTCAAAGCTAGATATATAGGGCAACTTATATAAATTGTCCAGTTCAATACTGTTAATATTCAGAAAGATATCGGGATTTTGGCCAGCACTGTTTTATGTTATATGCCATCTGCTGCCTCCAGATGGCATTTTCGCACCCATGTCCCTATGTGATTTTGGATACTTATCATATGCCTGACTTACCCTTAAAATTTGGTCACGTTTTTTTAATCACCCTGTGTAAATAATAAATATAATAATTATTCTTAGGCGATTAACATGTCACTAAACTTTTATTTACAGAAGTGGAAGATAAAAGACCATAGAATCTAATAGCTTCCTCCATTGGTCAATTTCGATAAAAAAAAATTCGTTGAAAATTGGAAAATTAAATTACATGTAAGTTTTTTGCGATACCACATGCGACCAAAAAGTTTAGAAAGTAATGAGACAAAGAAAAGTATTCTGAAAAATTAATAGTAAAGAAAGTGTTCGGCCCAATTGGACAATATAGTCCATCTGGGACTTCGTAGTATAGCGAGGAGAACCGAGAATATATTTTGGACGCATCTTTTTCTTCCAACTGGTACCAAAATTTCATAAAGAAATTCAATTTTGGTACACGTAACAAATTTCATTTATCTAGTTTTTTGCACTTTTGTGTTAAATTTTCACATACTCACAAGTAGATAGGGAGACAGACCGCTAACTTTTGAAGGATTTGATTAAAAATTCAAATGATTCTAATGATAAAACGAAACTAATTTTTATCTATCTAGCTGGTTGCGGTGCTGATTCGTCGTGTCCGCATACACACGGACGGACAGATAGATACAGGGTAAACGAATTTCATCCGAAATATGCTTGAAATCTAAAATTTTAGTGTTATGACTATATACCAAATTTCATCCGTCTAGCTCGTTGCGCTTATGGGTTATGGCATTTAGAGACAGATATGCATAATTCCAAAAATATTTTTTTCCAGCTCAGGAAAGTTTCACACTTGAAAATTAATCAAAATATCGTCATCGAATTTTTTGACGAATATAATATTTTTCTTTGTATCTTTCGTAAGTAATGAGAGAGTGATAAAAAAAAAAAAGCAGATGTGTTAAATGATCTCCATTTTACACCATCTGGTAATGGCACCCAGGGCAAGTGCCCTGCCTGCCTTACTTTAGCTACGGCACTGACCTGAGAGTTAATTTCGTTAATATTTTAAAATCCCTTAATTTATATTTTAATATTATTTGCGTAGTTGAAACTCAATTTCAATGCGTCAGTATACTCTCAAACGCAGGACAGTTGAGTAAAGTCATTGTTTTGCTCTTTCTATAACGATGTAACCACGATAAAATACTCCTCCCCAAAAACTCAGAAATATGAGGATACGCATGAAGGAGTTCCAGATTTTATTATTTATTTATTTAGAAAAGCGTCAGAAAAATTGCTTAAATGGGCTGGTAGGACAGTAAAAAAGACTAAATCCTTTACGTCTTGGCCTTTTTAATTCTTGCTTGCAAAAATATAAGCAAGAATTAAAAAATGCCAAGACAGTTTTTAAGAATCCGAAAAGCATAGTTAACATTGAAATTCTTCTTTCCTGAATTTAGAAACATAAAATAAATTATTTTCCATCACGGCGCCCCAACTCAAGACTGACACCTGGGCCTCAGTACTAGCTGTGTAACCTTCTTCTGTTACTTCCAGGAAGAACATTTTCATTACATTTGCAGCTCGTGTTGAATTTGTGAAGTCTGGTTTGTTCTGTTATAAACGAACTCTAAATTTATTAACCGAAATTTCCTCCCGATTTTCTTATTTTGATGCAACGAGCCTAACATACACAATTCAAAAAATTGTTGTGGTCTATAAGAAACTAAAACATTTTTTTATTGAAAATGACGAAGAACATATTAAAACAGTTCTCGACTTATTTTTTCAGTCGGTTAATGTTTCTATTTAAAATAATGATTTTTTATGCAACTGACTTCTATAAAATTTTTTGCTTTTGGCATCATGATCATTAGTCGACTAATCGTATTTATTACGAAAACTGATATATCATGCCGACTCAGGAAAATCGACGGATATTGAAAATAGCTATATGAGCTGATCCCTCATCAATACAAGAAAATACTATTATTGTATCTATGACAAAAAGTCAATTTTGACGATGAATTCACATGAGCAAAAATCGACATTTTCTCCCAGCGGCAAACATAGTTTTGCCGATTTCGCAATCAGCAAGATTTTCATTCCGAAAGATAAAATGTTTCCAATTAAATATTATTAAAATATTCCTCAAAAATACCGACTTGAGGGAAAAAAAAATCTTGTTGTTTTTATACCATTGCAATCGTGTATCTCCAATTATCGTAATATAATATTTCTTTCGATTATTTTTTCAAAATTTGCCGACAGATCTGATCAAAATGCCGACTTCGGAAAAATCTGGGGAGTCGCACACACTCACTCCCACCTCGCCACGTCCCTGAGCACGAGGGAGTTCTGATTAATATAAATAAATACATTCTACATATAAGAAACAAAGAAAAATTGGGATAGTCAATACATGTAATCGGAAAGAGAAGCAATTTTTCAAATTTCACAATACTCCCTTTCAATTTATTAAATAGCAATATTTTACTTTTGGGTTATATTTATTGTTTTACTAGAATAAATGATGAAAACAGGCCATCATTATAAAGCAGCTTTTAATAGTAAAATAATTGATTACTTAACTTTTAATCATAAATAATATTTAAAATTTCACTGCTTATAAAAGTGTACTGAAATTTAGTTACTTAATCTGCTAATTTTATCAACATTTAATTAAATTTTAATCTAATGTTTTTGGTGAAACTATAATGTTTTTATATAATGCATTTGAGATAATTTCCATAGTCTTTTGAAGATATCTGGTCATTATGTATCTTTCACAGAAACTTAAAAGATTTAATATTAAAAACAAAGTGAAACATGGATGGTAAAAAAAAGTCAAACATTTTTATTCATCAAATTTTTTTAAAAGTATTCCACAGTGTTTATTTTATATATTTCAACAATATTTACTCATTTAATGAATTTTAAAACAATGCCTTGTAAAAACTGTAAGCAACGTACTATTAAAATTCTTATTTAAATGCAAATTTTAAAATACAAATACATTATGTGTGCATTTGCCAACAACAATAAATAAACTATGTTTAGTGCACTAAAATGCGTTTTTAATATTCCTTACCATTAGTAAACCGAATAAAAGACAAAAAAAAATAAATACTTCCAAATGAAGAAATAGATCACAACCATACTGCAAAGGAATAAAATGAATCGTTCTGAAAAAAAGCACAGATTATAGCTTTGATTAAAATTTTTAAAAATGAAAACGTTCATTTCAAATTCCTGTACAAACATTTAGTTACATTTCGCAAATCAATCGAAGATAAAATGCATGAAATTTAAATCCGTTTACATAATAAAATCGGATTAATTTATTGTCATTTTATTAAAAAGAGTACGTCCTGTAAAATATCCATATTTTCATGCTCAACAAAGCACAACCACAACCTTCATTCATAGTATTATTTTGCGATGCTTTGCCTTCAGTACAACAAACAATTATATCATTATTTTGCAAACCAATCAAAAATAAGAATCGTAAAATTTAATGTTGTATTTATGCGATCAATTTCTATTAGGTTATTATCATTTTATTAAATGAGAACACGCCTGCATAAGGCCTTCAAGAGACTGCTATTCCCGAAAACAGATACTCCATAAGCAAGCAAGCATTAGAAAAATGCATCCCATTCTTGGCGAATAAACGAATGCTCCATCTGTTGGCGAAAGCGTTTTTCTCGAAGGCAACCATACAGAAAGCCGTCTTTCTAGCACACCGGAATAAAATCTGTCCTCCAGATCAGCTATATTCCCCCATCTACTTCTAATGCTTTCCCCCTTTCTACCAGTCCGAAACAAGATGTGTCCTCCGGATAACGAGTCTCCTTCAATAGTGGCCTCCCTCGTTCGGTTCAGTAGGTCGTTCACTCAGAGTAAGATCTTTCCTCTGAGGTCGTTCAGTTCTTTTTGACTCGTTCGATCTTGTACGAATAAACAACATTTCATTAGCCATTTGAAAATTTCAAGCACGTGAATCTTCGCAAGATTTGTAACGATATAAAATTTTACAGTAAGTTTTTTTCTATTAATTATTTTCTTTATGTTTTTCTCCCTTTTATTTTGTGTTAAGAACTATTTCTATATGTTATATATAGAGAGAAATATAGAGCGTAAATTTCGTCCATGATTTGTTCCATTATTGCCTCAAAAGCTTGGAAATAACACTGATTTCAATATCTTGACTGGTATTCAGATAAATTATAAAGATTTACGAAGAATAAAATTTTCTATATTTTTGTCGGAATGTTATGTTAAGTATTTTTTTCAGGAATTCACTATAATCGTCACAAATCATGGACTATATGTAGGGTTGCCATAATTGTCAAGCATTGATACGGGACGTTTAAGTGCTAAATAGATAAAACGTGAAAAAAGTTGGTCGGTAAAGGTTTATTTTACTAATAATCTACTAATTTTACTAACGTTGATAAAAAAAAATCAATAAAGTTTAAGCAATCTAATAAAATGAACGCGTTGAATAATAAAAATCATTCGAGGCTGATCCTTTTTCGCTCAGTTATATTTTAAAGTTGACTTCACTTTCTTAATTATATCATTTTCTTCTTTTACATAATTATAAAATTGGGCACAAGACATTTTAAAATTATGATGACGGAGAGTTTAGGGAGAAAACGGGAAGAATAGTAATACGAGACTAAGCAGTAAAATGCGGAGACAGTCCCGTATAGGGTTACCATACGTCCGCATTTTGTCCGGATTTCAAGCTCACATCCGGACAGATGTCCGGATCTTCAAAATATCCGGATTTACACCAGCGAATGCGGCAAGAGAGAAATTTGGTTATTTTGCGGAAAATCTATTACATTCGAAAAAGCTGACGTCATTCCTCCAACGAAAGAAGATCTATAATTTACGCAATTGGTGCAACCTCCCTTCTACAATCCGTATATCCATATATAACTGGTCTCTATAATAATGTCTTGTAAAAATTCATCAAACTAGGAAACGCATTTCCTTATTTAAATATAAAAAATTTTATTAAAAATACTTAAAATATTTAAGAATATAATACTTAAAGATCAAACTAAATATTAAAACTAAGTAAAAAAAATCTAAACAATGCAGTTTATTCTTTTTTTAATTACTGTAATTTTGATTTACGAAGCATAAATAAAAATTTAATCTTCTTTGTATTCTGAAGTTTTAACTTTTTGCACTTCTTCAAACTTTGTGCTAGTTATGAAAAAGGGTCGTTATAGTAGACAGTTAATATAATTTTATGCTGCATTTGGACCCCCTAATTAATTGTATATTAATAACTAATAATTAATTATTAATATATAATAAATAACATATTATTAATTATATATTAATAACTATATAATTTAATAATATGTTATTAACCTTCACCCCCCGCCGTGTCCGGATTTCAATGAAAAAAGTTGTGGTAACCCTATATATACGGGGCGTATGGCAACCCTTACTATATGGCGTATAGGCTTGCAATGAAATTTTGGGAAGTGAATGTGTTTTTGTGTGTTTCAACTCATAATCTCTTATCAGTTTGAGAAATTGCTTCGGAAATAATGTTATCTCTGTTATTAATATTTTTTTAGCCTTTTTTTCTTTAAAAGAAAAAGGCTTTATTGAAATTTTCTGAAAATATTGCTTTGATTAATCATACATTATATGTTGCATGCTTTAAATATTACAGCCGGAATATTGTATTAGAAATTTTTGCTCTTGAACTAAAAGTTACATCGCGTAGAAAGTGTACCTGATGATCTACTGGTCTGTTATAATACGAATTATGCATGTTATAATCTGTACGGAATGTTAATAGTGCGGTAAAATATACTACCAAATAATTTTTGATACAGTCAAGAAGTTTTTATTCAAATTCCTGCTTCATCAATTTATAATATTTAAAAATATATTATTGAAATTTTATAAAATTCGATAGAAATAGAATTTTATTGAATTTTCATTTTAGAGAAAACCATTTACATAATTAATCTTAAATCCTCAATTAGATTAAGCTTAATTAATTCATTGCTAAAGGACAGGGATGAGATTTTTCCGCTTTTTTTATTTTCTTGAAATGAAAAATTTCCGCTTTTTCTTTTTCCCCGAAAAAAACCTCCGCCTTCTCCCCTTTTTTTCTTACAATGATCTTGAAATCCATGTTCTTAAAAAAATTAAGAGATATCCGCGCCTCCTTTTGCAAGAAATGCTAAGAAAATAGACCCTTGTGATTGAAAATTCTTTCTTTTTTTTTCAAAATAATATGCATTTTAAAGTGAAAAATTTGTTGAAAACCAAGTAGAATGTAACTAATTGCTTACTGTCATAAATTTTAAAAAAATTTCATTTACATTCAAAATCTTATTTTTAAAAGTATGTTTTTTTTTTTCATTTTTTACTATTATTCTAGCTACAAATTTGTTGACAAAATAACAGTTGTAAGTATGATTAGTATTTCATTGTTAATTTGGTATTCCTTTGTTGTCATATGTAATTTTTAAGTGTCCTTTATTTTTTTGATATTCTGATTTTAGCCCTGAATGTAATTAAACAATTACCCACTCACAAACATCTATATATTTGCATATAATAATTTATCGCAGTTAAATGCTTAAGTTACTTAAAACGTATTTCACGCGTAAAAATTTCAGATTTCTATTTTCAGCTTTTTGGGGGGTTTTCCAATCTCATTCCTGTAAAGGATCATCAATTTCACTAATTATTTTTACAGATTTAGAAACTTCAAAAATATAAAAATTTTCTTCTTCAGTGGTTACGACATGTCTCTGTTACAATATGTTTTTATTGGTCGTCTATGATTGCTGTAATTCTGTAGCATTTACTTTCCCGTAGTATTATATCGTATATAAATCCTCAATTCCGGAAATATTACAATTTATTTTAAACTTTCTGTTTATTTATCATGATTAATTAATCTAACATTCAGAATAGTAGTATTTTCGTTTTATGAGAAATATCGACATTTTTCAAAAGAAAAACAATACGCGATTGCTCTTTCATTACTTATCAACAAAAAATATTCGTCGTATACTTTCTTCCAATTAAGATTTCCCCTTTTCAACCGGCTGGAAACCTCAGCTCGGGAAGAAAGTCTGAATGGAACAACAAAGGGATGGCTCCAACCCACAAAGTGACTCTCTTATCTTCACGAAAGGAGGGTTCAGAACCCAATATCTGGAGATACAATTTATCAATGCTTGCCGTAGGGGTAAGGGCAGGAGTGGTCTTAGAATTCGCCCAATGTGAGGCAGGGTCTCCCCGACAGGGGGCACGGCCTGCTGTATAAGAAGAGGGGCGTTATCAGGACCAGGGAAATACAAGGGCTGTTTCATACATTTGAAGTTTTGGAAACGCCGATAAGAGGGGACGAAACTAGTTTTGACGTCACTAAGCTGGCGGAAAGTTTGCGAGGTCCGAGAGCGTCCGCTGGCGATTCTTTAATTCTTAGCTATTTGTTCCATGTGTTACTTGTTATATTGGTGAAATATTAAGAAAATCTCGCTTCTCTTGTCAGCATGTCTACTTGCGCTGTCGCTATGTACTCAAATTATTACAGGAAAACAAATTATTACGGAAGATGTTTCAAGTGGAAGTGAGAGGAAAAGGAAAAGAAGTATTTTACGGGAACCAAAAATCAGATTAAAATGTCCGAGTCCTAAAACAGCATGTGTCACACCAGCTATTGAGCCATTTACTACATCAACAACTGAAAACATTAGTTTATCTTCCTTTGAAACTCAAAAAGAAAATGCTTTACTTCTGGGAAGAATTAGATTTCTTGAAGAAGGACTTGAAAAGAGAAGAAAAGAAGACGGAGAAAATTCAGAAAAAAATAAAATAATTGAAAACGAAAGAGCAAATTAGCCGTATTTTAACCAAAAATAAAAGTTTAAAAAGTTAATTGAAAAAACTATCGAAAATGAAGAAAATTTTAAAAATATCTTAACATCAAATTAGATAAATGCCGTAATAGAGAATAAAAGCAAAATCAAGTGGACAGCAGAAGGCATTTCTAGACATTTAATTATTCGATCTATTTCCAGGCAGGCTTATGAATACTGGCGAAATCAGATAGGAATACCTTTGCCCAGTGCTAGCACATTAAAAGGAGAGTGTTCAAATTTTTCTTGTAGACCTGGTATGCTTCATGATGTCTTGCTGGTTATGAAAAAAATAATAAATATATATAACTGCAATATATTTATTACATATTTTTAGTTATAAAATGAATACTTCTTTCTTAACTATTTCTATTTTCGATATGTTTGCAAAATTTACGCATTTGTGAGTATTTAAAAAGGTTTAACTTATGGTTCAATCAAAACATGAAATGATTTGTGCATGATACGTATTATTGCAATTTTTGACTAAAATTTTCAGATCCAAAATCACCCTTCTACAATTACGTGAAAACGTATGTCTGTTTCGCAAGTATTTACTACTTATTATTTTGATTAAAAAATATCTCTCAAATAAATAAAAAATTATAGAGGTAAACAAATAATCCATTTAATTAATCGAGCCAGTCGACTTTTTCAGTGAGTGGATAGTATAAGCCGACTGAAGCCGATTTTCATTTTTTTCTTTTCCCGTACATATTTTATGTCAAAAATATCTCAAATTATTTTTTAAAATCATTGTTTCTGATTGATCTCACTCCAAATACTGGCATCCAAATTTAAATATTAAGTTTTTTAAAAAAAGAAAGCAATAACATCAAAACCCTTATAGTAAAGGGATTTTCGTATTTTCGAGCGCTGAGTGTCCGGCTGGTGACGTCACAAATTTCCCCCGCTGGTTCTTCGCTGAAGGCTCTATGAACCAGCGCTTGTATTTCTCTGGCCCTGGGCGTTATGATGCCCCACTCAAATTTTCACCAGATCTTTATTTATTTATTAGTTGAATAGCCTGTTGCGTGAACACAACAACCCCGACACGGGGCCCTGCCCTCCGGACCCAGCACTGGCGCCACCCCTGGATAAAGGAAAAGAAGATTTCGAAGGTACAGTGCAGTAATGCAGAAAAAACCATTTCAACCCAATATGCATGTTGGCAGGATTGGCAAAATGCCAGTTGCCCAAAGTTTTAGGAGATTCCAGGGTTGAATTATAAATCGGCCAAAGTAGGGGATTGTCAAGCCCCCCCCCAATAATTTTATTGCATTATTTTGAGATTAATTTACGTTTGTGTTTTCATTTTATTTACGAGAGAGAGCCGTGCGCTCGAACTTATTAGAATTAAAATTATGTATCGTTTAAATTTCAGAACATTATTTTAAGGACATTTTTCATGTTTTCAAATTCGTTTGCAGATCGAGGTTTAAAATCATTTCAACCCAATCCAAACCAGTGGCGTAATTGCAGGGCTGGCAAAATGTCAGGGGCCAATGATTTTAGGGGCGGCCCGAGTTGTCGCAATTATAGATGAGGAGCATATATACTACTGGTGTCCTACGACCGTCTAGGTCTGAGAAATAAATACTGTTCAGCAACGGATTCTGAGACTACCACTCTTGGACTATTTTACACCGGAAAGGGGTGTCAGGCAATGAGTAATATGAGCGCATTTCCGGAGTTCTTTGCTAGATCACGCTCAGCAAAATGTAAACATCGCCCTTCCATTCTTCTCTTTCCCCCTATTTGGATGAAAATAGCTCCGCCCGGCGCATGCGCAAACGCGCGGAGGGTTTCCGAATCCGTTGCTATACAATAAAATGTTTTAAACAATCAGCGCATTGCTGAATAGCACAAAATCTTGTAGATAGAAGTAGAAAAATTCTTCGCCTATTAGAGGAACTTGTAGATACGAAATTAGTGAAAAAGGGATGGGAATTACTAAAGATATCTGTTAGCAAGATGTCAGATATTGTTCTGTCAGTACTTCGATTTCGTTCCCTAGATTCTTTTGTAAATCTCGTGTTTATGAGGATTTCATTTAAGAGTTAAAGTTTTATTGTTTAGCAACGGATTCGGAAACCCTCCACGCTTTTGCGCATGCGCCGAGGGGAGTTATTTTCATCAAAATAGGGGAAAAGTGAAGAATGGAAGGGTGATGTTTATATTTTACTGAGCGTGATCTAACAAAGAACTCCGAATATGAGCTCATATGACTCGTTGCCTGACACCCTTTTCGGTGTAAAATTCTCCAAAAGTGGTACTCTCGGAATCCGTTACTGAACAGTATAGGAGTACATACACTTCACGGTGCAAAACATACGGCATTTTATTTATATGCACAAGGAATAAACAGTAATTTATAAATACTTCATATGCATTCATTTCTATCCGGATTATTTTGGAATCTACAACCTATCAAACAGTCTCCAGCCCAAACTAAAAGCTAATATGCGTGATGCCAAATGACACCATAGGCGCTTAAAGTATTAATGTTAAGTCTTTCTTTAACGTCTGCCAAATTTATTCAATATTTGATCCTGAATTTTTAAAATATTTTTACTTTCTCGGTGACAGTTATTTCCTTTTAAGCAGCTTTGTTCTGTATATCAGTTCGAGAGAAATTCTTGTGTTACAACACGCAATTTATTTCTCTGTTTTGCTATCTGTTGTTTATTTTTGATAAATTGTTTTGCTTCACTGATTGTCATAAAAAAATTCTTCAAATTATTTCTTCAAAGCTTTAATTTATTCTAAAAGAAAAGTAATTTTGTTCACTGATTCATCGAAGTATCTTCTTTTCTTTCTTCTGTAACTTCCTCTTGTACATTTGTAGCGCATGAGGAGTGGTGGATCTGTCTTTGGCCAACTCTAGTTACATATTTCCTATTAAGTAGATATCTGATTTTAAATACTCATTATGATAATCAAGCTAATCTTTGGGCATTGCTCAGTCTACTTTTATAGCAAGCCAATATTTCATACGGGGCCACACACGCTAAAAAGAAATGTTATACTATGAATTGTATGAATGTTTCGTAATCAGCAATATAATGGTTTTTTTTTCAAACGTTTTAAATTTGGTTTCTCTCTTCGTTTTGAATTTCTTAACATTTGATTCTAAATTGCTACAAATAATCAATTAGAGGATTTCCTTTGCATTCCTTTCTCTATGACTATTACCGACTTTCTCCAAATCATATTATTATTTACTAGCAGTATGCGCACGGAGTTCCCGTGGATTAATTAGTTTTTAATTATATTAACGTCCCGTTTTGAAGAAACATGAGGGCTATTTTGGGATGGACCTCGTAATTTTGAACCACGGTCAGATGACGAGGACAACATCTAAGCTGGCAGAGAAAAATTCTCTGATCCCATCAAGAAATAAATTAATTTAAAATCGGAGAAATCGAAAATTTTAACCGTTCTTGTCTTAAATCAGAGAAAAATAATTTATTTACTACCTAAATAAAATTGAAAATGATATCTTTATTAGAACGTTGGATGTGAGAGTTTTAAGAATTCCGGATAAAAAAATTTTTGAAAAGTGACTATTTTTTAAAAAAATCCCAAAATTCAGTAAATTAGTTAGACGATCGAAACAAACTTCGTTAGAACGGAAATTGTTTGCTCTTTCTGATGGTGCATTTATTTTTTCGTATAATTATCCTAAACCATGCTATCGAGAAATTAGTGCGGAAATTCACCCAAAACAACAAATCCAAAATAAAAAAATTTGAATCATCAAAAAAATTCTAGATAAAATTTTAAAATTCCGGCTTCGAGGTACATTGAGTCACCACTACGACTACCTGTGTACCAAATTTCATGACTGTAAGTGTGATAGATTCGTCTGGACATCGCATAGACACAAGCCCACAACACTTCCTTCTGTAAGTATAGACTATCCGCCTTCGGCGACCAGCTGGTTCGTCCATATTAGAGCTTATAACTTAAACTGATTCAGTTATATCAAAAAATGTACCATATGTAGGGTGTTTGAAATAGTTGTTATTGTTTGTTTAATTCTAATAATTTGTAAATAAAGCTATTTATCCGACGAAGTTATTTCCGCTTTGAATTTTTTTTAACGTTATAAACTGTCATTTTTGAAAAAAAAAAAAAACTCAAACAAATGACTATTATGAATTAATAAAATGTCACGAAAAAACGAATTTTTCATTAATTTTTTTAGATAAAACAATTAGTTCCAAAATCAAAAATGAAACAGAGATGCATCCAGTATGAAATAGTGAAAAAGATCATCTTCATAAATGCAAAGTACTAAGTTTCCAGTTCGTAAATAAAATTTAAAATTCGGAGAACAGTAAATGAATGAAGTTTTTAGCTGCTTTTGCTCAAATATTAACTTGAAATTGTTGTTACAATTTGAAATGCCATCTGATTTTTATAAAATGGTATAAGAATAGAAAAGGAATTTTTTGAAATAAAAAAGTAATAAACTCTATAATTCGTTCCAATATTAAACAGTCTTTAAAGCATCATCAATCATATGCAATCAGAAAACATTGTAAAATTACATATAAAAACATTTATAATAGCTAAAAGCTATTTCAATTCTTTTTTTATTTGATGTTTCATTATCTGTTTCGCTCTGATTGTGGTATTCTAAATGAGTTTGTTGAAGGTTTGATGAAGCATGTGTAATTTGAAACAGGAATAAAAGTTTGATAAAATTCCGCAAAAAAAAAAAGTCGCATGGCATTAAGTTTAAAATCAGAGGAATGGCCACTTTCCACATTTCAAAATGGAATAGAAGTGGTTTACTTATAAAATGAGTTTAAAATGTTTGAAAATTGTAAAAAATCCTCATTTATCTTAACATAATCAATTAAAAATTAGTTTAAAATTTAGAGGGAAATAGTTTTCGTGGTAGTGAACTGAGAATCTTTTTGCTAAAGCTAACTGCGGTACACCTCGCCTCTTAAAAGTAAAGGCGGATGAAGGCGAATTGCTTCCACGTCATCTCGAAGAAAGGGAAAGAAAGGGGGCAACCTATCTTCCCTCCTAGAGGAAACAACGTTCCATGATCTTGTCCGCGAGGGGTGTTGTCCATTCAGTGACCATTGCCGATTTCAGAGCAATAGATGATGCTTTCAAAAAGATTTTAAAATTCACTGAAACAATATACAGATTTGAAATTAGCAACATTAGAAAGGTGAAAATTCGCTGTTTAAAATGGTATAAAAATAATTTTCGAGCGTTAATTACTTCGGAACTTATTCACGAAAAAATGGCCGCAAACGGACAAAATTTACTTAATCTTTAAATACTTAAAAGTTCAATCAAAATTGAAAAAAAAATGGCTCCGAGGTGCACATTCTCACCCTCCAAAAGTATACCCGTACGAAATTTGGTAGCTCTAGGTTCAACGGTCTGTTCTGTAGACCGCCAACAGACAGACAGATACACAAACAGTAATCTTGATTAGTATTAGAGATAGAGATTTATTTTATTTCTCTTCTTTTCCATTTCGCTTCTGACATTTTCAGATACAGAACCAAAAATCTTACTGTCCGTCTTCCATTCATTTTCCTTTTCTGTTGTGGAAGAATTATTCAACCATTCAAAATTCAAAATAAAGAAAATAATACATCACTCGTTTGACGGAAGTCTATCATGGAATCCACACAAGATGAAAGTCTTTTCGAAAGGGCTTTACTAAAACTCGCAGTCACAGTTTGCAACAATTTTGAAGGTTTTGTGCCAGGTAGTGCAGACAAAGCGAAAACCATGTGTTGTGAATAGCATTGGAATTTAAATATTTTTGACGAATGCCTGGCTACGATAAAAATAATGGTTTCGTTTTTACAGCTGCCCAGAGAACTGCACTGTAAAAAAAAATTAGTGTAACACAACACTAAAAATGGTGGCAACTACTTTACACCAAAAATGGTGCAGTAAAACACCAACAATTGCTATTGGTATAGTGAAACACCAAAGATAATACTTGGTGTAATCAAACACTAAAGATAATTCTTGGTGTAATCAAACACCAGGAAAGTTCCCTTACACTACTTTTGGTGTGAAGTAGTTGCCACCATTTTTGGAGTTCAGTAACACTAAATCTAAGTAACACTAAATCTTAAAAAAAAAAAAAAAATCAATCCTTAAGATTCAGTATAGCTCCGACAAGTTCTAAACTGAAATCAACAAAAATTATTTAAAATAATCCAAATAAGACTTTGAACCGCAAGAGTGAAAATAAATATTCTCACACAAGAACACACTATTCCGTTGTAACTCAAAGACTGTGCGAATTATATTAAAACAGTAAACAAATAAGAATAAAATAAAATCATCTGTCTTATTATCGTCTGCTTGTTTCAAGTGGAAAAAAATATGCAAAATATTTACATCCATAAAAAAAAAAAAAATATCGAATATTAATGAATGAAATATCAAAATAGGCTAAAATTTTTTAGTGCTTTCAAATATATACAATTTTTAATTGTATCTTTAATGAGTAAAAAGATAAAAATTTGAACTTCAATAAGATGTTTGAAAAAAGATGAGAAAAAAAAGGGTTGAAACAAAATTGTTCTGAAATAATGCATGTTAAGAATTGTACCAAATTAATATTTCTTCTGTTTTCACATTCGTGTATTTCTTAGGTTTATCTTTTTTTCGTAATGTAAATTTAATAAATTCGATTTTTCTGATTTAAGCTTCAGGATTATTGAGACTCTTGTCATTAGAATTGATATTAATTTGCTTTTCCCACTTGAAACAAAATAAAAAAGTCATTGGTGATAACTTTATTGTTCTGTTGGAGAATTACATATTATACAGAACAATTCCACAGGAATACAGAATTTGCTTTACTTAATAACGTTTTATTTAAATCAGGCATTGAGGCAACTGCAATATTGATCTACAAGTTAAAATTTCAAGGATTATATTGTTAACCAAGGCTGTTATTTCTTCACCAATAAAAAGCGAATGAACTTATGCTTTTTCTGAGTGTATTTCATCAGAAGTTCAGAATATTGTTACATTATTCCATTTCAAAACGAAATTTTTGCGATAAAATTTAGAATAACAACAAATAATTAAGGATGAATACACTGATTCAAAAAATAAAATTGTTTCGTAATTAAAACTTACGGAGAATATTAATGATGACGAATTCGAATTAGGCTTAGTAAAGAAAATTTCCTAAGCATAGCATGTGGTGTAATATACAAATTAAATGTAATAAAATTATTGAATACAAATGACATACATATAAATAAAGTTATATTTATCTTATAAAAACTTAATTATCTTTATTACACAGCAAAAACTATGCATACCTCTTATAACAACCAAAGGAACGGCGAAGCAAATCAGGCTGTTTATAAATAATCTACCGTTGCCATCGGAGAGTTTCCAAACGTACGCCAAAATTGGTCTTTCCACAGGTGAAAATAATTCACGAATGGTGTCGGGGGCGTGTGAGCATGGTGTAAGGATTCTCCAGTACTGGTGTTTGATGGAAACTACACCACTTAAAATGTATATGAACGCTTGATTTGGTGTTAACTTGAAATAAAGTGTTTGTTCATACTGTTTTTAAGGTTTTTCAACATCAAATTTGGAGCGACATTACTCCACAGTTTTTACAGTGTGGAGAACGAAGTCGCAACTTTTTATAGGCATGTATGCAATGAGATGATTATAAGGAATAGAGGACCGGTGAAACTTCACAGTAAATTAGCGCCAAATTACGTGCCTATATCTGTTTGTTTGGACCCAGTTGATAAATGTGGAAATTTCAGTGGAATGATAAATGAAAAGAAGGCGGTAAAATATCTAGTTCTGCAGGATGAGCTCTTATGCGTGCTTATCGGTTTGTTTTTGCATGCAATTTTTGCTTTGAAAATTACGTTATCTACCTTTGGGGGATCATGCCAGAAGTCGTATAAGTTGTCGTTGACAGGTACACATGTCTTACACTGCCATTAGTCGTTTATTGGCTTAAGTGGTTAGACAATGCTTTTACTCAAGATGAATTAGTGTCAGTAAAACGAAGCTTCCTTGGAATCAATGTAAATTCTATTACCTCTTCACGGATGTAACGTCGCTTGAATACATTGCATGGAAAACATGTTCATGTGAAATAAATAATTTTTCATGGAACGATTTTCTTCACATTCCTGTATATCCAAAACTTATGAGACTTTTGTATTTAAAATTGATGAGGAACAGCAGTAAGTCATGTTTAGACAACATCATCTACAGGTGTTGACTAGTTTCTTGAACTGACACAGTACAAGGCGTTTCAAGGATCTTGCACATCGAATGCCGGCAGTACTTAAAGAAGAAGATTATTATTCATTGATTTGGAAAATTGTATCACAAAATAAATGTACTATGCTACGATTTCGGTTATGTCTGATAGAATTCTGGAATCATAGTCCTACACGATTGAAAGAGCAAACGAGAAGCGAGCAAAAAGATATGATGAATCGATTTACACATTTTTAAAGCATGACTGATTTTTACAGTTTTCACCTTGAACGTGTAACTATTTGATCAAACCTCCGTGTTATTTCTCATTCCAATATTTTGCACAAATTACCTGCCACTGTTTTCTGTCAGTTTTGTGTGTCTATGTGTTAAATAAAGTACAAGACCCCCTCCCCATTTTTGATATTTAGTTTTTATGTTCTTAATAAAAGAAATTTTTTATGCGGGAAATGTATGTTTATCACCAGCCTGTATCAAAGTACTCCAACAAATAATATCACAAATAAAAGCTAAACCTTACATTATATCTTTTCCAAGTCCTGTTCTTTTCACTCCTATTTCAAATCATATGCCAAAAAAATCTTTCATTAAAATGAAACAGATACTAAAACATTAAATTGAAAAAAACGTTTATATAATTTCCTGTCCAAATAAATGCTTTCTTTTATAAATGTTTAAATTTATAAAAGTTTTCTGATTCCATGTAATTATTTTTTGCACACTCTTTATTATTGCTTCGAGTAATAGGGGATATATTTTTAATCCAAATAATACCTTTTTTTTATTTTTCTAACACTTTTACTTGAATTCAAGAAGCATTTCAAACTATTTCAGTTATGTGCCAGAAATTTTAAATTAGTATTTGAGAAGTGGCAGCGGATAAGTGTATTCATTTACAGTTCTATCAAAATTATATTTTATTTACCTACTGAAAAACATCGAAGTTTGGATTCCCGTACCTGAAGTTGCTCCATTTTTACTATCTGATTTTGGACACATCTGAATTTCATTTTTAATTTTGCAATCAATTGTTTCATCTAAAAAATAACGATTTTTTAAAAAAATATTCATTATTTAAAATTATTTTTTAAAACAGTTTGTATTTAAAAATGAAACATGCAAAAATAACAACTACTAGGGGGCTCTGACCCATGCTCTCTAAAGCTCACCAACCCCCAGGAGGATTGCGTTGCAATCCTCCCAGGTTTGCTACGCAAACCCTGCTCGCTTCGCTCTCTACAGTGAAGACACTGCGTGTCCTATATATATATATATATATGTATAATAGTGCAATATATTGTATTACATATAGTGATGTTTTCTTGATAGTGTTAGTGTATGATTTTTCATTCAAAATTCTTTCCTTTTAGGGTAAATTACCCTGTTAATTTTTTCAACAACTTTAGCAACAGGGATGGTTTGTACAGCAAAATTTATTTAACCTTTCTAAAGCTTGTCCACAGCCAAGCAACTAATTTAATTGTTGAAAACTCCATATACTTGGATTGCCTTTTTACAATAGTTTTGATAGCAACAGAGTTCATTTACTTGTTAACATCTGAATGTTTCAATTTACCTTTAGTTCTAAGTAGCTATAGTATTTTCAATTCTTTAGATTTTATTTTGGATTTGGTTGTTTTGTTTAATTAATACATTTTTAGTTTATGAATTGCATCTTGATAAGTCTTGTTTATTTTTTTTTACATGTTCATATATAACAAGTTATATTTTAGTTCATATTAATGTGTGTATATATATATATATATATATATATATATGACATAATCGATTCCTAAGAGTAGATTGGCATTTGATTGTTGGAATTCCATATCTGGATTGGCTTTTTCATAGTAATAGTTTTTAATCTTTTTATCTTTCTGTATTTCATTGTGTGAATAATATTAGGTTATATTGTTTATTATATTTAATTTTAAATGAGGGTTTAATAGTTGTATATGATGAAAGAAAATGTTATTTGAGTTTTAATGGTTTAAAATATATACATATATATATTATATCAAAATTTTGTAGCCTCAAAAAGATATTTTTCTTCAAATAAAACTTTCAAAGAAAATTCAAGAAACTTTCAAGAAACTGCATAAATAAAAAAATACATAAGAGTTGAAAATTAAAAAAATATATAATTATTCTAAAAATTAATTCGAAAAACAAATTAGATTTAATATTATTAATAAAGAGATTGTGGTGTGACATCTTAGCAGTATGAACATAAAAAAAGACAATATTATGAATAAATAAAAATCTGAAGCTGATTTCCTTTTAACGCTTTCACCTTAATCAAAAAGGAATAAAATTTTTTGGTCCTGAACCTTAGCCTACCTTATTTGCAGGTGCGATGGAATGCCATTTGCAGGTATTGTGCGTTTGAATAAAACATTATTTGTATCGACTACACGCGGGCAGATGAAACGTTAAGTGCAGCTACAGTAGTCACGCATAAAATATTACTTGCAGGTATTTTCCATTCTTTTAACTTGTACATTCATATTTTCTTGATGACACTACAATATTTCAATTATTTCATAATTTTATTATCATTTAACCGATTAGCTTGTTTTATGCCAATGACGCCACCTGCTTACGAATTTAAGAAGAAATTGTTAAAAAAATTTATATTTATAATAATGAATTCTAAATTAAAAACTAAAATGTAGAAAATAATTAAACTAAAAAATTACTTTGTAATAAAATAATGAAACAGTGTTTTTAAAAACAGTTTTTATTCTTTTTTTAATTTACAACACTTTTAATTTGGAGAGATTTAATTTACATTAGGAGTTATTTTAAATTTATCGGTTAATATACCATATTTCGAAAAAGGAATAAAATCTAGTAAAAAAACTATTTTCCCATAAGTTTTAGGAAAATATTACCTGAAACTTAAACTATCCAAAATATTAGTCATGCGGCAAAGAGAATGGCGGAAAAAAGTGTGTAGGAATATGCAAGAAAAATGTGTAAAGATTTTTTGGAAGTTTTTAATTTTCAAGGATTAAAAATAAATCTATTAAGGTGATACTAAAAAGGGGAGATATTTATGGGAGGCAGAAGACGGTAATAATGGCGAGTGAAAACTCTCGGAGAAAAAGTTTGTCACTCATGGACCGAACCCCGGAAAATAGAATTGCAAGCCCAATACCTTGACAACTGTACTCTCGCAACTCACGGCTGGAAGGTGAAACAGGGTTTTTTCTTATTTCAACTGTCATTCATATCGTAGTTTGGAATTTTAAAGATTGCTGAATTTTAGATTGAGGAGAAGTTCTGATAAAATTTATTTGAAAGTTTTTGATTCAACCTCTTTTTTTTTTAGAAAAACCCAAGTCGCTGACTTAAACTATTTTGACTTGGACCTGAACGTTCTCTGGCTCTCATAAGCCATCTCCTTCATTTCTAACTGATCTCTTTTGATTCATTTCACCCAAAGTTTCATTGTATTGTATTCTACGTCTTAAACTCATTTTTTTTGCGAGAAAAAGTTATTTTGCACCACAATGAATATAATAACAGGGTTTATTGCTCATTTGGATGCATATTTGGGGTTCCTCCTTTTGAGTGTTTTGAATATTTTTAGTGTTGGTTCCAGATCTGGTGATAAAAATCAAACAAAATTCAATTAATTTATGGTTCTCTCCAAGTGTAATATTGATTCAGTGGCGTATTGTTTTTTTCCTTGTGAGTGTGTTTTAGGTTACTTTATTTATTTTGTTGCTGTCCCTTTTTTGCAATGTTTGTAACGTTCTGTGTTGTGTTTGTGATGCTTTTGCGTGCGTCATGTCATATTAATATTCTTCATTGCTTTTATATTTCCCCAGCGTCTGTTAAAGGCCTTACACCCTTTCTGGTAGGATGGACCGGTGTGAGTTTTTAATACAAAAAATAACAATAATAACAGGCTATTCCTATGAAGTTAAGCCTAACATGGCGGAGGCTTCCGATTTTGTTTGGTAACAGACGTTGCCATCGACAAAAGAGAAATTAATCCCCTTTTTCCGCCACGTCCTTTTCCGCCTTAGCATTTATATATATATATATATATATATTAGACGATTTGCAAATTTTAAATATATAACTGAATTATTAGAATTAATAAGTTGGGCGAAATAGTTGGTCTCGAAAGCAGTTAGTCCTAAATAAATATGACGCTTACTTTCTGCAGAATTTATTACTGTCGTTTATTTATTTGTTTGCTTTTTCCTTTCTTTTTCAGTTCGCCCCTGACGTCTGTATTGACTGAGTTCAAGAGCTTCCAACCTGTTCTTCTGTAAGTTATCCTTTCCGATCTTGGGAGAGTCAAGGAACCAGTCAAAATCGGCCTATCTAAATTTCTTATTTCCGGCTTCGAAATTAAAACACACACACACACACACAAGTCCTTTAAAAGAAATTAGTCATGAAATCCTTTCAAGTCGAAAAGCTTACGGAAATTGCTTTAAAAAAAGTTGCAGTCACATTTTGCAACAGCTTTAAATACTGTGTATCAGACAAAACGAAAACCATAATCTATTGTGAATATCATGAAAATATAGATATTTGTTACGATTGCCTCTATAAAATAAAAGAAATGGTTTCACTTTTACAGTTGCCCAGAGAACTGGAGAAACGTGTCGCGATTTTTAGCGAGTTTGCATGCATTGAGAGGAGTATATGGAATAGAGGATTAGTGAAACTTCACAGCAAAATAGTACCGGGTTGTCTTTGTTTGGAACAAGTTGATATTCTTCCGAATGTTCAATGGCATTTAATCGGAGGTGTAAATGTAAAGGAAGCAGAAATTCTAGTCCAGAATGAGCGCTTAGATGTTCATTTTCGGTTTGTGTTGTCATGCTACTTTTGCTTTGAAAATGACGTGATTTCTCTTTGGGAAATCATGCCAGAAGACACTAAAATTGACATACGCTCTAACACATGTATTTCCCAGCCATTTGTGTCTTATTGGCTTAAGTGGTTAGATAACGCAGTTACTGAAAGTGATAAATCTTTAATCGCATACTTCCCTGAAGATGGGTGTTACGATTACTTCCTGAACAATGAATGTTTAATCGACTACATTTCACGTAAAATAAGAAATGTCCCTGATTTAGAAGACTTAGATAGTATTGTAGAATTTGAGGAAGATTTAAGCTTTTGAGATTCTATTTATCAAATATGGATGAGGAGCAGCTGGAAGACATATTTTGGAGTAATCCACTGATGGTAATAGTTAGTTCCTTAGACGGTACCTGGAAAAGACATTTCAGGAAACTTGCTCATCATATGTGGGCATTCCTCCGAGAAGAACGTTATCCTTCCTTGATTTCGAGATTGTGTCTCAAAATAAGTGTTCCATGGTAGTATTCCGAACATGTCAGGTTACTGATCGAATTCTGGAATTATAGACCTACGCACTTGAAAAAACACATAAGAATTGAGCGGAAAGATATAACGAATAAATTGATACGTATTTTAAAATAGGATTTAAATTTTCACGGTATTCAGTAACGGCAGTAACCAATTGATCAAGGAAAACCTCCATGGTGACAAGTTCTTATTACAATGTTTTGACATGAATTACCTGCTACAGTTCTCTGTAATTTTTGAGTTACATTTCTTGACGTAAAAGAAATATTAAAAACTTCACATTTCATATTTATTTTTATATTCTTAATAAAGGAAATTTTCCATATAGAAAATGTATTTTTATTATATCACTATTATCAAAGTACAGCAACAAATTATATCACAATCAAAATGTAAATATCAAAATATTTCTGATGCAATCATAAACGTGTAAGATCGTAGTTCGTTTGGAATCTTTTAAAAAATAGATCTATATCAGTTGTGCCTTTATTTTATACTATCCGCCTTTGGCAACCAACTGGTTCGCAACGTGCAAAAAATTGTTTTCGGAATCTTTTGTGCGAAGCATGATTTTAATGGTCCCCTGTGCAAAGTATTATTAAATTTCAAATTTTGATAAGCATATGACTTGTCTATCAAATTCTCTCTATCTGTCATCTCTAAATAAAATTTACGATTAATCACAAACAGGCAAATGATTAAATTTTAACTAAACCAATAATTTACTTGCTGAATCGAAACATGTTCATAAAATATTTACGGATAATAAGTGAAATCATTTAACATTTGATGTTTGTACGTATTGACGAATATATATTTCAAAATTTACGTAATATCTTGGAGAATTTTTATCTTCGGATTCACTAAAAAAATTCTGTGTACTGCAATAAGAAAGCAAAACTTTAAGCTAAGATAACAATAACATATTTTTAAGCATACATTTATATTACAGAAAAGATCAATAGTGTTTAGAAATGTACAAACTATAATAAATTTCCTTCAGTGCTTACTTTTGAAGTGCAACCTTATCTGGATTTACCAGAAAACTAAAAAATATAATCACAAATATATTTTGAAAAGAAATAACCTACTCAATTTTTTTAAAAGCTAAATCTTAATACCTCGGCTATCAATAACGTCCTAAAAACCCAGCATGAAACATTTGTGGTAACAATGAAAATGATTTGAATTTCATTACAACAATGAAAAGTACTGAAAAATATATCTAAATTTTTTTAAATCGGAGAAAAAGTTTGCATTGCAATTAAATTGGTTTTATAGGAACAAAAACCTTTTAGATTTTACGATGGTTTGAAAATCATTTATTCGGTAATATTTTTCGAAGTTATCAAAGAAAAACCAAAATTTCGCTTAAATTTTCATTGATAAAAATTCTAATTACAATTTTAGGAAAATCGCTTTGACGTGACCATTCCCACTCACCCAAGTGTCTGTGCCAAATTCGGTAGTTCTAGATACAAAAGTGTGTCCTGTTGAACGCCAAGAGACACGCACAAAGACATACTCATTCGCTTTTATTTTTAGTAGAGCTAACGTAAGAGCTTTAGTAGAGCTTATATGAGCCAACATACACAGCAAGGTTGGGATGAATATATTCATATCTTTTATTAATGAAAAAGATACAGTTACAGCTCATTCTCACGAAATCTTTACTAAAAACTTTCTTTCTTGATTCAGTATTAATGAGCAAAATTTTGAAAAGCACTTGTAACATAACAACAAATACTCCATCAGAAAGGTAATAGTCATCATATATATCAGCTGATGTCGGCTACGTGACGGAAACGTCATGTGAGAAAGTAAAATTATATATAATATAAAAGCCCAGAGAAGTCAGTAATGCTGGTGGAGTTAAAAATATCCTCCCCCCTTTGGTCTGCATGATTACCGGACGCGCAAATAACAATTTCATTTTTGGCGTCAAATAACTCAGACAGATTCTTTGGGCAAAATTAAATTAAGCCAGGAATGAACCCGCAGCGTCAGATTTGAAGTGCAGTGTCTTAAAAACTTCATAATAGACAATGAAAACATAATCCGACTAGAATAATCACCCAACTGCCTTTGAGCAATACTTCTAACTTATCTTGCATTCCACACATAGAACATGCTAAATCCTTCTTTTCTCATAATTCTATTATAGTAATCTCCCTAATCCTTCCATTCGACACTTAACACGCAATGGGTCTCCATCTTTACTACGATAATCAACAATCTGTGCATTGATGTTACCTTTCTCATGTTGTTCGTCATCATTTTCATTCATCATTATTCCTTTCATTCACACTGTTGATAATCAAGACATTGTGTACGTTCCTTTATTTTGTTGTCAATTCTCTGTGTAATCATCAGCTTTGTAATTTTTCTTTTGCCAATCATCTGTAAGCTGTAATCTTTGTCTTTTAATTTTGCAATTCAATAAAGTCCACCTACATCTATATCAAACCGGACAGAAGCCACATGAGCTCTAGAGACGTCGCGGCGATTTCAGTAAACAGTTTTTGATGGTCCATTGATTATCCCAACACAAGAAAGTGTAGATTATACTAGCCGCCCTCGGCGACCAGATGTTCGCCCTTAATACAAATAGCCAGTTGCTATGCTTGCAAATTGGTGAAATAAACTGGCGGGCTGAGGTACTCTGACAAAGTTTTATTTTGAAAAAAATTGAGGGCGGTGGATGCCGGGTGACCATTGTTGACATACCTAGATGTCATAAGCTTTCATATGATAAAAATTGTCGAAATCGGTACAGTGGTTGGGGCTGGGAGACTGTCTAATGGTTTTTCCCCATAGAGAATGTACAGTGGATTGCCAATATAATGTGGACACATTAAAATTTGCATATTTTTTAGAATATATCCCGAAAATCCGCATGCATTTTTTTAGAATTTCGAACATGTAAAGATTAGTAGTCAACTCACACTTTACAGTGAAGATTCGATCACGAGAGTGTTTAGGGGATCGACCAGAAAATAATGAAGACAAAAAAAAATTTCGACTCATCCCGTTTCAAAGAAAGCTGCTAACAAGATGAAACTTTCATCAATGGTTATGTTTGATGTGCATAATATTTACATGCATTTTCGTAAATATAGCACAAATATTTGGGAAGATATAAAGGTTTCTTAAAAAGGGACCAAATTTTCCCGCACGTTTTTTGCTTATAACTTGCAGAGTTTTAAACCAAATTTTATGAAACTTACAGAATGCGTGGCAATATGTTAAAGAGGTATTATAGTAAAATTTGAATATAAAAGGAAATATGAGTATTTTTAGTAAATGATTTTTACTTCGCATGTACGAAATGCAGCGTAATTTACTCTCATGACTTAAGAGCCAGATGGATAGGGCACTTATGTAAAAATTCCAGTTCCATACCAATACCTATTCGAAGATTTAAGTTTAAAAAATATCAGTTTGTGCAAGAACCCTCATCATTTAGCTTCTCTTAGGGTGTTCCGAAATTCACCAAGTTGTCGATATCTTTCTGAATACTAATGGTATTGAACTGGAATTTTTATATAAGTGCCCTATATATCTGGCTCTTAAGTCATGAGAGTAAAATTACGCTGCATTTCGTACATGCGAAGTAAAAAATCATTTACTGAAAGTACTCATATTTCCTTTTATATTCAAATTTTACTATAATACCTCTTTAACATATTGTCACGCATTCTGTAAGTTTCATAAAATTTGGTTTAAAACTCTGCAAGTTATAAGCAAAAAACATGCGGGAAAATTTGGTCTTTTTTAAAACCTTTATATCTTCCCAGTATTTGTATATATTTACGAAATGCATGTAAATATATACATCAAACATAATAGATGAAAGTTTCATCTTGTTACGCTTTCTTTGAAAACGGAATGAGTCGATGTTTTTTTGTTTTTTTTAATTTGTCTTCATCACTTTCTGATCCCTAAACCTCTGTGATCGAATCTTCACTGTAAAGTGTGAGTTGAAGCCTAATCTTTAAATGTTCTAAATTCTAAGAAAATGCATGCAGATTTTCGGGATATATTCTAAAAAAATATGCAAATTTTAAAGTGTCCACATTATATTAGCAACACACTGTACAGTGGAGAAGCATTTATTCGAATTTTCTCGAAAGTGGACAGTGGTGGGGGCAGGCGACCACTGATGGCATATCTAGACGTTATAAGCTTCTATGTGAAATAAAAATGATCGAAATAGGTCCAGTGGTTGGGGATGGTCCTCAGGTTTTGCCAATTATTTTAAAAATATAGAAAAATCGAGAAAGTAAGTTTATTTTCTCTCTGTATGGAAACGTCAGAAGGAAATTGGAAAAGAAAAGAAAAATGAATAAATAAATAAATTTGATAAAAGTAATTTTTAAAAACACATTTTTAATAGTATACTAAAAAAAGAATAAGATTTTTATTTTTATTATTTTTTTCTTTGTAGTTTTCAATTTATAGTTCAGTATTATAAACATTATAGAATACTGAAATCGTTTGTTCTTCAAATTTATTACCAAATGGCACCACTTGTAAGAAACCGAAATTTAATAAAATGAAGCGATTAACTGACAATAAGGTTTTAAAGTGATTAAAATATTGCGTTGTCCTAGAGAACACACAAGTGCACAAAATTTGAAAACTCTAGCACCCCAGGAAGAAAGTGAAAAATTAATTAAAATATTCCATCTTTACAAACATGAAAGAAATCAAATGAAATAACAATGGTTAATAAAAGTAATATGCTTCGTAGATAGTAAGCGTGATATTTATTAAGAAATGAATGAAATGGATATAGAAATTTCTTCTGGTGGATTCTTTGTACTATAAAAATTTAAGAATTTCCAAAGGATAAGAGAAACGATACAAGAGCAAGAAATGTTCTAATTTTGGCAAAATCATTCTCATAATTTCTAGAATAATGCTTTCTTTTATTTTCGGAGGGGAGGAGGAATTCTAGGTCCCATATGAAGTACTGGTTTAAGTATCCCCCACCGGCGGGCACCACGACTTTGAGGACGAGACGTATAAAGCATTGTTCCAACGGCGTGGGGCTTGGACAAATCACGAGTTTCTTGCTTCTGGACTGTGGTCGGTTGAATTCGAACAGTCGCACCGTTCCTAGGTCGCATGGCTTTGCAAATATCTCGGCAGTGTTCGAGTGAACGGATGCAATGGCGCCGTTTGGTCCTTTGATGCGCGAGGTATTTACCGCTACAACGCGGGAACCCACATATACCCTTACAAGCCCTTCTTCCCGTTCCGACGACAGGGAATAACGCGAACGAAACTCGTGGAAAGACAAGCTGCTGGAACGCAGCTTAAGTCCCAGTGCACTAAGAATTGACTGAAAGAACGACAAACAATAATAGAATATGAAGAATTAAGAACATAAAACTTGTAGTAAATAAAGTACATCGCATTGTTATTGGAAAAAAATTTGCAGATTATTATCTAAATCTCATCTCTACTAATAATAAAGTAGAATGTGTGTGTGTGTGTGTGTTGGAGCTCTACAGGACAGACCGCTGGACCTAGAGCTACGAAATTTGGCACGAACATTCTTTGGAAAGTGGAAATGTGCACCTCGAAGCCATTTTTTGCAATTGCAATTAGAATTTTAATTAAAATTAATCGACATTTTGGCATTCTACCTTAATAACACTTGAAAATATTAAAGCATAATAGTCATTTTTACGCCATCTGAAAGTGCGAAAAATTACCTTTACATTGATATCAATTAAGGTGCCGTACAATTTTTTCTCTAATTTTAATGACCTTTAAAAATAGTTTTTGGCATAATTTACAACAAAACTTTTCATTGTTGCAACGCAATTCAAACCGTTTTCATTGTTTAAACGAATATTTAATTACGTGTTTCTCTCTCATTGTTGAAAACTAAAGTAATATCATGACACATTTTGCTTTCATATTTTATTTCGTCAAAACTTTTGTGGAATCTGTAAACGAAGCTCTCTGAGATATTAGGTATATGAAGAAATATATCCAGTAAGCTGAATGATTATGGCTGCCCATATTATCATTCTTTTTCAGAATGTTTTAATTCTGCAAACATGCCGCTGCCCATAAAATGTGTTGCGCCATTTTAATGTTAAATTCAAATGCATATTTTGCAAGAGGAATAAGAAGGTGAAGATGGATCTAACAGCTTGCAATTAGATGTTACATGACTTGGTCAGTTATTTGACTCCATTGGGCACATTTATTTAGACAGAAAACAGAACAGACGCAAAGACCACTAAAAGAACATCGGTTAAATATCTACTATGATCTACTTACGTTGTTAAGGGAAATATGAATATAAAATTATTCAAGATTTAATTGAAATTATATTCCTGGCAAACAAACTGGTCGCCGAAGGCGGCTAGAAATGAAATAAAATAATAGCCGAAACAAGTGAATATAATTATTAACTTAGTTTTAAACCAATAAATGCATATCTTTATATTTGAAATAATTGGCAAAACCAGAGGACCATTCCTGTACCACTAACTACTGTAGCGATTTCGATCATTTTTATTTCATATGGAAGCTTATGACGTCTAGATATGCCATGAATTGTCGTCTGTCACCAACCACCCTCCATTTTCAAAATATATCTCAAAAATAACTTTGGCAGAGTCCTTCAGCCTATACACCTCCAATTTATTTCATTCTTGCTGTTCCAAGCTTAGCAACAGGCTTCTTCTTTCTCTTCTCATTGGGAAAAGAATAATTAATTCCCATCTGATTTCCGTAGTTGTTTTAGAGTGTATGAAGTTTTTTGATCTTTCTTTCCTCCATTTTCTCTTCATAAAAGCTACATGGTTGGAGAGACGAAAGGAATTGTTGTTGAACTTGCGACCAACCCGACCACTGAGAGGTGTTTGAGTGGTCGTTAATAAAGGTTATTTTAACGTAATGTCTGTGGGCCGAAATATTCCGTGCCGAGAGAAAATGGCCACTGAGAGGAGTGGCCGCTATGTACGGCCACACTCTTGTGTAATAACTTGTACTTTACTCTGACAGATGACATTAAATATGAGTATGATGAGCATCAAACGTCAAAAACGAACATGCGAGAAGTTGGGAATGAAGAAAAGGATTTTCCTGTATTGCCATTTGACACACAAAACGTAATAGCGACTCCACATTTTAATATTAGTTCTTTATTTTACCTGAGAAAATTAAACGTCTACAACTTGACTGTGTACTAAACAAGTATATTGTGGCTTGTGGAGTGAAAAATTTATATGACCGCGCTGGTGATGATATTGCTAGTTCTTTTCACAAAATACTGACAGTACTTGCTGAGGAAAATGACATAACCGAGTTGATAAAATGGTAGGGTTCGTGTGTTCCCCAAAATAGAAATTCCATCATTTCAAACTCAGTTCTACATTTTCTCAAAACATCGGACGAAAAATTTGACACATCTATGAGGGACTCGAAAAAATATATCAAGCAGAAAAAGACATGAGAAAACTTCAGTTTGAGTATGTTCCAAGTAACACCTATGGTTCAAAAGAAGGAATTGGTCAAAAAAAAGAAAGACATAAAGAAAGCATTTCCCTTCATGCCCTATACAGGATAGAAAATATTATAATGCTATATTACATTTTTAATAAACTTTCTAATGGCGCCATTTCATTTATCATGATACAAATAGTTATTTAATTTTTCCCATTCAATTTTGAATCGAGTCAGAACTTTGTACCACACCATTGTAATTTATATACTAAAGGTGTTACTTTGACAATGTTCAATGTGCAGTTACAACTATGTCTCTTTCGCGAAAGCTATTTCTGTTTTGAGCAAGGTTCTAACTGCATTTTGCTATGTTCAAAAACAAAGGAATGAAATATAATTTTTTTCAAATAAACTATCTAACCTCTAAATAAAAGCCTTTTAATGTAATCAATAAAATATTAATTAAATTAGATTATAAATAAAAAAGTTGTAATCGGTGAAAACTTTAAAGTCGTTTTTCTCAAAACTGACTCGGATGCAGTTACGACCTTGTCAAACCAAGGCACCGAAATACAACAAAATATTCACTTTTTTTTATCAATCTTTCCTGAGTTATCGCGGATGAAACCTCGAAAGTGAATGCTATAATTAATATAAAATACAAAACTAATTAAAAAGGGCGAACTAGCTGGTCTCCGAAGGCGGCTATAACTTGATAAATTTGCGAAAAAATCGGGCTCTCACACGATAAGCCAGAAAATCTGCACTATAGAAAAAAATAGAAGGTAAATTTTATTTATGCTATAAATTCTTATTCTGGTTGTCGGGTTCTTATGCAAAATTTTATATGTCAATATTGTTTTTATTTGAGTCAAAAGGGTAGTAAATAGCGCTAATCTATACTTATAAAAGGCAATGTTTGTGTGTGTGTGCGCGCGATGTCCATGCGAATCTATTGCATTTACAGCCATGAAATTCGGCACACAGGTAGTTGTAATGGTGACTTGGAACGCTAATGGTCTGTACAGCAAGGTTAATGATCTCAGAGAGTTTCTCAGTCGAAAACACCCAGACATAGTAATGATACATAACACCACAGCATATCCCCGAACTCAGAGCCAGGACGGCTCCCTGTCGGTTGGTTGGGTATGCGTGAAACTTTATTGAAAAAGCCAGAGCAAAAAAAAAAAAAAACTTCTATATAAAGATACAGAAAACAGGACATTTAGAACAAAAGAATATAATATTTTTTTGGTCGTTGTGTTATTGAATTTGAGAGGGCCGTGCCCTATGTATGGAAGAGAGAATATAAGTACATAGGGTTAATTGGGTGTGTGGCTAGTTGCTGTCGTCATCTTTTGAAAATAAGAGTGTTTCGTTTTCCATGATGAAGTGGATGAGTTTTCTGGTTTTCGCCCTAGAATTGTTATTGTTCATAACTCTTTTCCACCAAAGTGGTTCTAGGTCAGCTGACGGTTTTGTTAGGTGGTATGATGTTGTAAACAGGCAACTTGTAACATAGTGTAAGGGTTTCCCAAGTTTCCGCAGCCGCAGGAATCGCTGCTTCTGATGCTGAATCTTTTAAGATATGTCGGAAATGGGCCGTGGCCCGTGACGAACATTACTTCTGGCCCTTGCCATGGAGTAGGAATTGTCTTGACTTTAGGCAAAACGTTGTGAACACTCCTGCCTGTTTCTCCATTGTCCCATTCTTTTTGCCAGCGGATGATGGACTCTTTTTGTAGCAGACTCTTGATATGGTTTCTTGGCGCTGGGATGTATGTGGGGATTCCCTCCTATGTTGCCTTCTTGGCTAGTACGTTCGCCGCTTCATTACCGCTATATCCGACGTGAGCCCTAATCCATCCAAGTTTAATGTTTGTTGATTTCAGTAATATTTCCTGTGTTTGTTGGGCAATAGGGCTCTTGGTGTCAATTGAAGCAATTGAATGGAGGCTCGACTCGCTGTCTGACCATACCTTAATCTGTTGGTTGGTCTTGCTTGCCCAAAGACAAGCCTCCTGTATAGCAAGAAGCTCTGCTTGGAAGACTAAGTTGCTAAGGGACTAAGTTGCGCCATCCTTTCGTATTTCGTTGTGTCTTCTTCCACAGATGAAGGCAGACAGAAGATGACACAGAAGGCGCTGCCTGTTTTGTCTTCTGTCTTTGTGCCGTCCATGTAAATACTGAGACCGGGTACTGGAAGGAATTGCCTTTTAGATATATTCTGCCTTCTAGTTGAAAAATTGCTGGGTGGAATTTGGTGGATGTTGTGCCGTCCTCATAGTTAATGGGTTTGAAGTTGATGTTGTTGTAATTAGATGTTTTGCGCATTCTGGCTGTTCTGACATAGGCCACTTCCTGTTCTGCTTTGATGTGGAGCGGCATGATCCCTTCTACGACTTGTAGTGCGGCTGTTGGCATAGTGTGATATGCCCCTGTGATGTTAAGCAGAAACTTCCTCTGAATTGAATTCAATTGCCTTTAATTGTCTAGCTGATAGTGGATAGGCCCATGCTTCATCCCCGTGAAGAATCATCCACTCTGCCACTGTTTTATACAGCCTTCTCCTGAGGTCTTTGTTAAGTCCCCAGTTTGTTCCAGCTATTCTTGTGATTTTTTGGTGGAAGTGAGTTAGTTTAGTTTTCATGTTGATGAGATGATCGACCCAATTCAGCTTGTTGTCTATTATTACTCCTAGGTATTTTAGGGAGGTAGATCTTTTAATTATTTGATTATCCCATTTTACTCGATTACCACTTACTAATCTGCTGATGAGTATGGTGGTGGATTTTTCTGTAGATACCTTGAGTTGGTGGTGGCAGTCCAGTGTTGGAATTTCGTGAGGGCTGCTTGAGCAGTAGCTTTTAGCTTTGCTCCTGTGGGTTCGCTAGTGACGAAGATAAAGTCATCAGCAAAGGCTTGTAACTGGACATTCCGCTACCATTCTTCGGATATGATCTCATTTGCCACTAGGTTCCAGAACATTGGACCTGTGCAGGAGCCTTGTGCACATCCCTGCTGCTGTGACTAGCTGACTGGGCCTTGGGCTGTTTAGATGGTAACTTTCCTATCAGTAAGTATATCGTTAAGGGTTTCAGTTGTATGAGAGGGGAAGTTGATTTCATCTAGGCTATTGCAAATTGAATTATATTGTAGATGGTCAAAAGCTCCTTGGATGTCTAGGGAGATTACCATTGTATGTAATTTCTTGTTTTTAGCATCTTGTATTCTTTCAACCAATTGGTGGATGGCGTCGTCAGTGGATCTGCCCTCTCGAAAACCTATCTGGTTGTGATGAAGTATGTTTTTCTTTTTGAGCGTGTGGTTGAGTCTTCGGAGAAGGATCTGTTCCAGCACTTTGCCTATGGTTGGAAGCAGTGTCACCGGTCTGTAGGACTTAATTTTGTCTACTTCTTTGCCGTCCTTGCGGAGAAGGACGATAATTCTCTTTTTCAGTGGTTCTGGGAAGCAGTGTAGTTGGTAACATTTATTGTAAAAGGTGTGGAGGATTTCGGGGAAGCTATTGTTGACTTCTTTGAGTACGTTGTAGTCTATTGCATCGAATCCTGGGGCCTTCTTTGTTGGTGCTTTTTTCAGTATTCTTTTTATCTCGTTTTTTGTAATTTGAGGTTCTTGAGTTAATGGGAAACAGTTGGGTGGAGTAACTGGTGGGTGGGACGGAGGGTAGAGTTCCTGAAGTATTTTAAGAGTAAATGATTTTGTGTCTCCATTGCTTGGATTTCCCAATTGCTTGAAGAGTTCCGCTGGAGGATGCTTATTCTTGAGCACCACTTTGTAAGGCCGGCCATATGGGTCTGTTGTTTTGGTGCAGGTGTTCCTGAAAGAATTCCTTTTTGCCCTTTTCGCCTCTCTTTTTAGCTCTGCTTGTTTTTTGGAAATCTAAGTCTTGAGTCTTCGGAGAAGGATCTGTTCCAGCACTTTGCCTATGGTTGGAAGCAGTGTCTTCGGTCTGTAGGACTTAATTTTATCTACTTCTTTATTATTCTACTATTGTCGTCTTCAGACTTGTTAGTTCTTTTTAGGGCTTGTAATTTTTTGTTATTTATCTGAAGGTTCTGGTTCCACCAGTTGTTGTTTATTTTTAGTTTGAATTTTTTTTTATCTTGTATGCTTTTCTGCATGCTGCGAAGATTGCCTTTTGGAGCTCTTCTGTTGCTTTCGCCAGATGATCTTTGGTGTTGCTTTCTTCTATATGTTGCACTAGCTGCTTTGCTTTTTGTCTTAGGTGTTGTAGCTTTTGTTGGTGCTTTTTGTCTTCTGTGTCCTCCATAGGCTGTCTTGAATTTTGGTAGCTGTAGTGCGATTGCGAGAAAAGGGCTTCTATAAGGAGATAATTATGATCGCTATGGGTGTAATCTTCTAGAACTTTCCATGTGCAGGAGTTAGCGAAGTCCTTGCCTTTGATGAAAGACAGGTCCGGCCATCCTTTTCTGCCGCAGTGTTCAAATGTGGGAGGGGAGTTTGTTTCATTTAGAAAGTAGAGTTTTTGGGCTAGAAGAAAGTCTCCACTTGAGCCCCTCTTGTATCCTCGTTAGCATAGCCCCAGATCCTGCTTTGTGCATTGAGGTTGCACAGTTCAAGACCCTTTCATCACCTAGGTCTGTGAGGATAGAGTGTAGCTCCTGCAGTGTTTCCATGATGTTTTTGTAGGGAGAGGAGTAGGCGGAGATGACTGTCTGTGGGCTTTGTTCGGTTTGTATTGTTGTGTTAACCGTTGATTGGAGGAATACTGGTTTATTGCAAGATGGCAGGGAAATAATTCCTGCCTTGTTATTTTTAGAGAGCCACTGGTTCCATGCCACCCGCTATTCTTCCGTCTAGTATATATGGTTCGTGGACTAGAATGACAGAGGGATTGTGGGAATTGCTGGCTTCTAACAAGGTTGAGGTTGTTATTTTTGATTTCCTAAGATTAATTTGTAAGAAAGTTGTTTTATTTGTGGTTGTTGAGCTAGTTGAATGCTGGTGGTGAGGTGGGTGTTGTAATAAAAAGTTACCTGTGGTGACCATTTATCTATGCCTGTTGATAAATTGTATTCTTGGATATTGACTTTATTTTGGCTGCGTAGATTGGGCAAGTGTGATCTATAGAGGCGTGATCCGTGCTTTACTTTGTCTTGTTATTTGAATTATATACTCTACAGTTGATGCAACTGGGGCGCCTGCTGATACAGTCTGAAATTCTGTGGTTCCCAGGGCAGAAGCCACAAAAAATCCTTTCTGCTGTGCAGTGGGTGGCTGTGTGTTCCAGAGATTGGCATTTGGGACATTTTCTTGCACTCAAGAATTCTTTGACTGTATAAGTTTACCAGTCTATGGTTAGCTTTTGTCTTCTCCTGAATTGTTTGTACACCCACCTTAGTGGATTCGACAAATGCTTCTTTCCTAATCACACATTCTATTCGACCCCCAATAAAACTCACCACAAACGCAGAGGAACTGAAATTCTAATTAAAAGCTGTATTTCACATCATCACATACCTAATCCTAATCTCTACCATGTTGAATCTACAATGGTTGTTGCTAATTTTAACTCACTTCCTCCTATTAATTTTGTTTCAGTCTATAATCCCCCTCGTAATACTTCTAGGTTCACTAACGATCTTGAGAAACTAATATCCTACACATCCTCAACCTTCATTGCTGGGGATTTTAATGCAAAAAATTAAGAATAGAACTGCTCTACGACATGCCGACTGGGCAAGCATCTACTTAACTTTGTTAAAATCACTAGACAAATAATTTTAGCCCCCGAAACCCCCCCACAAGAGTCAGCACAACTGGAGCATCTATCATCGACTTCGCCATCACGCGTAATGTTAATTATCTAAGTACTGTCAGAACAGAAAACGAGTTATCCAGTGACCACCTGCCACTAGATTCTGGCTTGATACAGCTACTGACCCCCACCACTCCCAACCCTTTGTCACCAATTGGAAAAAATACCAGCAATATATTCTAGCCAACAACACGGTGGATTTTTGTCCCCTTATAGATGAAGACATTGAAAAGGAAATTGTGCGATCTACCAACGAGCACATGGAAGCTGTTAAAGCCTCGGGTACATGGGTTAAAAATAAACGTGAGGAATTTTCCCTGGGAATTAAAAGGCAGACTAAAATTAGAAATAAGGTCCAAAAAATCTAGAGACCACATGATAAAAACTTACTAAACAGAGCCCATAGTTACTTACGTAAACTTCACTACGAGGCCAATCAAAGGCGTGAAACTGATAAAATTACCTCGCTTAACCCCACTGATGGTTCAATTTGGCGTCAAGTCAAAACTTACACCAAATCCTATAATAAAATCCCCCCGCTCCTTACACCTAGTACAATTGTTTATACCAACCAGGGAAAAAGCCGAAGCTATTGCCGATGTATTGGTACATCAATTTCAAGCTAATGACCTTTCCCACTGATTATCTTGTCAAAAGAAAACTAAACAAATTCTTTAAAAAACCTCCTGAGAACTCTTTCATTCCCTGCCCCCCTTCTGAAATAGACAAATATATTGATAAACTTAAAAAGGGCAACAGTCCCGGCAAAGACGGCATCACTAACTTAATGATCAAAAGAATGCCAATTAATTCCATTATTAGGTTAACTGAAATAATAAACGCTATCCTCAAATTTCAATACTTCCCAAATCAGTGGACGACTGCTATTGTAACCCCAATCTTAAAACATGGAGAAAACTCTAGAGACCCAAGTAGCTACCGGCCCATTAGTTTACTCTCTTCTCTGAGTAAAATAGCAGAGGCAGTCATTCTCAAAAGACTCACTGAAGCCACGGAAGGCCATCTTATCCCTTTCGAGTTTGGTTTTAGGAAAAAACTTATCAACTGTTCAACAACTGTTGAGAATCAGGGAGGTAATACGTGAGGGAATGGAGGAAGGCTGGGACACCGGAGCAGTGTTCCTTGATATCGCCAAGGCGTTTGACAGAGTCTGGAGGGACGGCCTGGTATACAAATTCATCGAACTGCGGGTCCCGGGTAGCATCATTAAGCTCATAGCTACCTATCTACGAGGAAGGCACTTTGTCGTTCGGGTAGGGAATTCTCTCTCCTCAGAGCGTGCAATAGCTGCTGGAGTAGTTCAGGGATCCAAGGTTGGACCATACTTGTTCAACAGCTACGTAAATGATATTGCCAGCCCCAGGAACTGTCAGCCAAAAATCTGTCTATTCGCCGATGACACTGCCGTTATGAGCACTGGTGCATCCGATCACGTAGTGACCTACTTCAATGATTACCTAGACCGACTGGGAAGGTGGCTAATTAGATGGAAGGTCCAAGTGAATTCAGACAAATGCCAATCTGTCTATTTTACGAGGCGGAGGAGTACTACAAATCCACCAAAACTTTACAGGAGACCAATCCCCCGGAAAAATGAAACCAAATGTCTGGGTGTAAGTTAGATAAGGGACTGACCTACAAAACCCATGTAGCCGAGGTTAAAAATAAAGTAACTGCAGTAAACAAAAAACAATACTATGTGATGGGGAAGAACTTGAAACTCTCTCTGAGAAATAAACTGTTGCTGTACAAGACCCTTATGCGGCCCATTATGAGCTACGCATCTCCAGTTTTGGGAGCTGCTGCCAAAACTCATATTAATAAATTAGAAAGCACCCAAAATAAAATAGCAAGGCAGATAACCCAAGTACCTTGGTTTGTAAGAAACACGCAGATACAAAAAAAAACAAACTTAAACTAACCCATATACTTGATTATTTTTAAAAACTAGCCATCAAATTATTCAATAAAATAGACAATAGTACTAACACAGCTATAGCAGAAATCCTAAATTACGATCCATCAGAGCACAAGAAGAAAAGGCGCCCACGCACTCTGCTTATTAACGCCTAGGTTTGTCTACAATCAACTGAAGGAACGACCCAAGCCAGTCATGATACTGGGAGTATCACCCGACAATACCAGTCCTTTTCAGGACTATTTTGGAAACGTCAGACCTTACAACATCCAGATTGACCAAGACATCCGCCAGAGAGCCAGACATGACATGCGAACTAACACCAGCTGACAAATTTATGTAAAAATAGCTTCTCTCTTTTATTCATTTATCTTCTTTTTCTCTCTTCTTTTTATCATAATGATCTTTCTTCTCTCTAATGCTTCTTTTTATCATATTTATTGTTGTGTGATTGGGACGTTTGAATGAACGAGTGAATGGTTACTCTGAAAGGACGCATGTATGAGTTATACAATGTAAGTAACTATTTTTTATTTTTCAGAACCCCCACCGTCTGTTAAATATCAATTTATGTTTAAATCAATTTTTTAGCAAGGCCCATTGGTAAGTACCTTTTATTATCGGAGATTAAGGACCCAGAGTCCACGTGCTCCTTCATCCACTCATACCTGGTGTATTTAATGTTTTGTGTTGTTTTGGGGTCATTTTTGGCACGTTTACGGCTGTAGTATCTTTTCTAATAATCGTTGAAACACAAGCAATACACCATCGGATAGAACAAACAGTTTTCGTTCTAATGAAGTTTGCTTTGAGCTTCAACGTGATTTACTGAATTTTGAGAAATTTTTTTTATAAAAATCAGTTTTGTCATAGTAATTTTATTTTTGTTTTTAAATTTGGTGCATCCGACGTTGTAATAACACTATTATTTTCATTTTTTTCAGCTTATAACTGTAACGGTTCTGTCGGATTTAAAACAAGAACGATTAAAACAGCTTTTTTTCGTTTTTTTTCAATTAATTTTTTCCTAGTCAGTTGAAAAATATTTTTCTCTAGCGATCATACTCCCGCGGAAGTTTCTCCGGAGCCTTCCCAACATGCATTGTTGCAATTTCATTGGCTGACGGTGCAGAGGGCTGGATACGTCATAACCTTCAACTGAATGACTTTGATTATTATTTTCGGTAGTGATTTAACGCGTTTATGTCTCGCATATTTTACTTGCTGTATAATAATTATTTTCACGTTGCAATTTTTTAATATTGTTTCGGATGAACGTACTCTGTATTCTTTTTCTACAGTTAAAATGTCATTATCGCGAAAAAAATAAGCGGGAAAATCAATAATGTGTATCTTTTGTTTTGTTTTCATAACTTTTTCATGTCATTGTGGGCGTTTTTTCCCCCTTTTCTTTTTTTCTTCATTTTGTTGAAGTCCTGATTCCACGGGCAAAGCCGTGCGCGTACTGCTAGTATCATCATTCTTATTAAAATCTGAAGGTAAACAGAAGTATGTATCTTACTATGTCCGGCTATCCTCTCACGAACCACTGAATCCCGAAACAAGCAGAAAGTACCAGGAAATAATCCAAGAAATTCATTTCAACCATTGAAATTCTGAAATTGCTATTAGTTAAAAAGATATTAATTAAAAACGTGTAAATGAATGAAATTTTGTGCTGCGATCTATCGGCAGCTCCTATAACTATCTGTCACATTGGTTGTTCTTGCTTCTGGGTTTGCATAAAAGGTTTTATTTTTCTCTTTTTTAGGGAGCTTCTACGTTTTTGAGTTTTTATTCTTTCTTTGTCGAACGGTGTTTCATTTCGCAACATTTACGTTTGTTGGGGAAAATATTTTTTCATTTTTGTCCGTTTTTTTCCCTCATTATTATTCAAATACAGGCAAGACGAAAATATATGTTTGTAGTGTTTAATTTATCAGTTTGGTGTACTATTAAACCGTTTATGCTTTTTTTTATTTCATTTTCTTTTGCAAAACAAATATCATGCTAACCAGTTTTAATTTAAAAGCATAATAATTCTCGCGTTTTCATTCAAACCAAACTGTTTTAAGGTAATAAAAAGACTAGAACTGAAAACTCTAATCCAACAAGAGAGGATTCAAAACAGATTTACGTTTGTTGGGGAAGCTTAGTGACAATATTTGTAGGGAAAAAACAGAGGTGGGCATATGAAAAAAATTGGATTCGGAGAAACGCTTGGTTATTAGCTATAAGGTATTAGAAGGTAGGATTTAAAAATTTTAATTAAATAATATAGAATTCAAAGGTTGTTTACGTTTCGGGGGGAAGTTAGAGACAATATTTGTATAAAAAATAAACCGGAGGCGGGCATAAGAAAATTAAGTAATAAAAAAACGGACCCGGGTATATGAAAAAATATGGATCCCGAGACCTCACTTCTCTTAGCCCGGGAATATCCTATTATTCAAGATTGCCCGTGCAACGCCGGGCCATGCAGCTAGTTATTTTTATAAAACGAGAATGAGAAATTTTCAATATGTAAAAAAAAAGAAAAGGTGTAGTGCCCTGTGCTTAAAATTTTGAATTTTTGTGTTGTACTCCAGGTAAAAGTGTAAGTATTGATTACTTTTAGTTGCTTTTATGAAGAAAAACTTATTTTCTAAGAAATTGCATTTTTTTTTTCCTTTTCTATTTAGAATGAAAATAGGACATGAGTAACTTTATAAATGATTTTCGAGAAGCCCAACCTATGAGATAAAAATGGCAAAGGTGTAAGAGATGTATCACATTCTCCACGGCATTTCTTTCTCGAAACCTCGGAGAGTCACTTAAGGAGAAATGATGACAGACAGTTCACAAATCAGGAAATTCCGGATTTGAAAAAGTAAAAAAATTGGATATACTTGGATCACAAGCCCCTTTTATAAACAACTAATGTAGTGTTATCTGGTTGAAATTTAAATTAGTTGAATTATGGAGAATAAGACGATTTAAAAAAATTCCAAATAAAACTCATTACTTGTTCAGAACTGCGATCGGAAGCTTTTTAACGTTAGTTCCTGACACAATGTACAGTTATTATTTAAAACAGTCTTATAATAAAAACACGTTTACTATGTATAAAAAAAATACTTTATTTAACACTGAAATTGCTATTAAAAATGCTGGTTTCTTACTTTAAAAAGTGGAAAGAGAAAAATGAAGAAAATTAATACCAAAACTTTATGAAGAGAGCAGATAATCTTGTTATTAGTTAGAATCCTCAGTAAAATTCATGAAAATTATAATTCTTTTTTAAGCAATTGATCATGCGTTCCATAAACTCTTTACGTTCGCTTCTCATGTATTCTTTTAAATGCGTTGGACTATGGTTCCAGAATTCTTCGAGTAGTTCGATGTAATCGTAATCACGCCATTGACATGCGATTTTAGTCCACAGTCCCCACATTACGAAATAGTAATCTCTTTCTTCAAGGAAGTCAAACAGGATAAGAGCAAGTTTCATGAAATGCCTGTGCCAGGGCCAATCCAAGAAGACACGCAGAACTTCCGGAGGATTTTTTTGAAATGTGATCTTCTGATCTTCCTCATCCATTTCGAATAAACAGAATCTCGTGATTTCTAGACATGCAGAAATGCCACCAGCAACGACTCTTAAGCAGTTTTTTCGATGATTAAAATAAAATTTCCGTAAAAAATATTGGAGTAATGTTACATTACTAAGAAAACGATCCAATACTGAATCGTGTCTTCCTTGGAACCTTCGAATTACTTTGACTATTTCATCTCTTAAGTCGGCTTTCTGTCGTTCCGTTGCATTATTGCTCTTAAGTGGTTGGGCAAAA
>BGPR01000242.1:0-99371 GCA_013235015.1 Araneus ventricosus
TTAAAAAGGTGAAAGGCAGTCCATTGTCATCAAGGAAGAGACGATATTTGTTTAGATCTTCTTTTATTTAGGCATCAGGCGTTATTTCTTCATAAGTAAAGTATTTAATTTGTTTGCAGCTCCATGACCAGAATTCAGAAGTTTACGCCCGAGCGGCGCGTTGTTGTTGAAAGTTTACATGCCGGCGTGAAAAAAGGCAGAAATGAATGCGCAGAACGCTTAAGTACCCAGAATAGGGAATTTCCCCTTTAGAAGCTCGTGACTTGAAAAGAAAGTTGTAGTGCGTTAATTATGTTGAAAGTAGAAGTATTTGAAATGAGGTATCGTTAAGATTATTTAGGAAAGTTAAAAAATTAAAATATCATATATATATATATATATATATATATATATATATATTTTGTTTCTATATTTATTTTAATTGTGATATATATATATATATATATATATATATATATCACCCAGAATAATAAACGCATATTAAATAAAATCTGTCGAGCAATGCAATAATCAATATTTTCTCGCAATATTAGCAATAAACGATTGTCTAACTACTATGTTTTAAACAGAATAATAATAACAACACTTATATTAAATACCTTTTATTAGAATATTTCCGCTTCGATGGCAATGAATTAAGTAGTTTCGAAATCTTATTTTCGTACAATACGAGAAATCAGTCTATAGCACTTTTCAGAAGATTGTGCTACACTCTAATTTAGAGTGTTTCTCTGTAACTGATTAAATCTTTGGTTAATCATTTCATTTGATGACAAAAATAATGTTTGAATAGTTTTTGGTTTCAGAACTGTTATTATTATTTGCAGGGAAACCAAGCAATTCAGATTTTAAATCACAATGATACTCGTGAAGTGCGAGAGAAAATTCAAACATTTGCGTCATTAAAGAGTTTTTTTTCTTTGCAACTACAAATCCAGAATTTTTTACATCAGGATCTTTCGGAAATGAGTGATAAGAAATGTTTTTGAATTTTGAATTTCTCGAATGTATCGTAATCCGACAACAGCAAAACCAGGCATTACATTAGCTTTAAAATCATTCCGTAAAACTATCACATTTGCTCTGGAAAGAAACGTTTATAAATTTATCTTATGACCTAGAGGGAAAACTCAAAAACCTCCCCTTAACAATATGCTTAGCTCTGAATCATACGAGAAGTGTTTATAATAAAACTAAATTTCCCTCCTTTCAGTTTGATATGTGAGGAGAGAAAAGAAACGAGACAGAAAATCGGCCCCAGACTAGTTATAAATAAGCCCAAAAGATCATATTATTTATTTTCATTCATCGAAAATGCCTATTAGGCAGCAAAAAGAAGCAAATAATATTTTTAAAAAGCGAATCGATTATTTGTAACTGCTGTTAAGTAAGCAAAAAGAGAAGAACCAGGAATAATTTTCATTAAAAAAGTACATACCCAATGCGCTGAATTTATAAGCAATAAAAAGTTGGGTCGTGATATAAAATGATGAGGATGCAATAACGAACTATTTTAATCGGGTATTTTTACTATTTCTAGCAGATGGAATAAATTTATTTCTTTAATTCAAAACCGTGTGGAATAGCGGAGTTTCGGAATCTGTCCCAGTATCATCTAATGCGCGGAAAGACCTTCTGCGCATCGCGTTTGTGGACCTCCCCTGCATTTCAACTACTTTTACGAAACGTCACTATAGCCAATAGGAGTTGGCTGCATATTTACAGATCCTACTATGGTTTTGATTGAGGTCGCTTTTCATTAGCTCTCAGTGTCACATGACTTCGCTTGCTTCTGAATGCTGTCATAGGAGCGCGCTTAGTTTGGATTTCGATTTTTGTCTTAGCTATTGTATCATGGAGAAACCAAAATTATCTTTATCTTGAATTCATCATTCCCTTTAGAAATATCCAAATAATCGTAATTAAAAGATAATTTGGTTTCTCCGTGATACAATCGTACTTGAATGATAGGAGTTATGGGATTTGAAGCAACAAAGGCTGTAATCCCCCCGTGATACAATATAGCTAAGACAAAAATCGAAATCCAAACTAAGCGCGCTCCTATGACATCATTCAGAAGCAAGCGAAGTCACGTGACGCTGAGAGCCAATGAAAAGCGACCTCAATCCAAACCATAGTAGGATCCGTAAATATACGAGACAGCTATACCAGTTCGATGCCTTGCCAGATTCTACAGAATCGTCTTCGGCTGGATTTCATAATTAGCGTTTGTAGACAGCACGAATCATAACGCCGAAAGGAATCGTAGGGATTTTTTATTAGGGAGAAATTCTTCATTCATTTAAGAAGGATATGCTCTTGTAGAAATTCGTTAAAAAGTAAATTATTAACACAGTTGTGCAATGATAATTTAGTTAAGAAGTTTTGCTTTCTTTTGTGGATTAAGAAAACACTTTTAGAGGGGGAAATGGAAATATGTTACAGATTTCAGAGTTTTCATTTCCTGTAAGATAGCTGTATGGACGAGTTTTCTGTATTGCTTATTTACACTAAAATGCCGTACCTACGTCATTCCGGCGTAATTCAGTCAATGGAACCTTCAAAGCGGAAGTTCATGTTTTTAAATCTAAATAAACAAACCAGAAAACTCGTCCATAAACCATAGAACAAGAAAACAGCAACACATTGCAAAATTATAAATTCAGTTAAAACAATTTATAAATAAACTGACCTGAGAAAAATTAAAATTCTTTAAAATGAGGTGTACAGTTTAGAATTAGAATGTAAATTATGAGAAACAAAATTTTAAAAAACGGTCAGCTTTCATTAGGAAGTCCTCTGACGCTTGTATAGGTTTCAAGAACATCTGTAAAGAAAGAGGATACTGAAGGATTCAAAAAATAGAAGAAACATATGAGCCTAAACATCTTCTTTGTGGATGTTTAAGCCAAAATTCTTGAAATTGTTCCGTGTTGAATAAACAGAAAAAGTAGAAAACATTTTGGAAATATATGTTCTTTTCAGCAGGTTTATCTCCAATCAATTTGTTTTCTCTGCATCATTTCGGTGTATACAGAGTTTTCATAAGCTATATCACTATTGCAGTACCAAAATTGACTTGAAATCAAGTTTTTATTGCTCTCTCAGTCTTTTTTTGAAGTTTTATGAAATACATTATTGTTGTAACCAGTGTCGGTGGATTCGTCTCAATGTAAATGTGCAGTAATCGAAAGTTGAACAGATAATTAATTTCAGTATCTTTTTGCAAATAGCAGCATCGGACTATCTAAGATTTTTGGAAAGAGACTTAGTGAAGTAAGTTGTAACTGAAATAGTCTCTAAGCAGTATTTCGAACAAGTGGCATCCCAGATAGCAATTTTAATTTGCAGAAGGTTGCAGCAATCTTGCTCTGGAAGTCTGCAAGCTTGCAGCAAGTTTGACACGGCAAGACTGCAAGTTTACAACAAGTTTGAAACAAGTTTGCAGAAGCGACGAAGTCACCACGCGTGCAGCAAGCTTGTCGCGTCAAACTCATGGCAAACTATAGCAAAAGCAGTGCACGCAGACGAACCTTGGATTCGAGCCCCCGACAATTCGCTTTGGAACCTGTCGCCTGAGCCACTCAGTCAGCGGGACCTCGATTGCCGAACACAGATTGCGCTATTACATCGTGCATATACACGTTTTTATTTCAGTCTTCTTGCTTTCATTAATTTTTTAAATTTTGAGTTGAGAATATGATTTGAAGTCAAAGAGAGAGCGATTTTCGCTAATAACTACGTTTTGTTAGTGGAATAAATTACGAAATTAGGGTTCAAAAGTAATTACTTTTAAAAATATGGTGCACAAAGTAAGTTATTATTTTTCAACAAACATTGATTGTTTTTTTAAGTTTAATTTCAACATTAAGAAAAAGGCGATATATAGTTTTCTTTAAAGTGCGAGTTCTATATTTAATAAAAAGATGGAGAATTTTTCAAAAGCATTTTTTTTATAAAAAGACCTAGTTAGTTTTTTCTCAAATTATCATTGATTTATTGAATTAATAAAAAGAAGGACGGTCTAGGAGATTCTATTAAAATCGGATGCTTTTTAACCCTCTGAGTGGTTCGGTCTCCCTTGTAAAGCTATTCGAAAAGCGAGTGATCGAAACCCCTTATCTGTTTTAAAACTGAGTCTTCCTCCCAACAAAAGATGTCCCAAAAGCGCAGTGGATCCAGTGCCTTCCCCCTCTTAACTATGAACAGTCAACAACCCCCGTGGAGGGACTAACCACAAGAATTCGTTCTATTTAGCTAGGAACCTATTCAAATTGGCTCTGACTGCTTTCGGAGATCCCACCTGTGGTGTGACTAAATTAGCACTTCAGGTCTTCGAGATGGGCAGTTGGGATCTATTTTCTTCATACTGCCCGTGTCAATAACACCAGATGACAAAAATACACACCGGTTAGGCGCGTATATCTATTTTTTATGTTTTGAATATCTAAAAATGTGAACATCATTGAAGCTGTATAAAAGTTGATGATTTTAAGATCTCTGTGACTTAAATCTTTTGCCGTTTATTAATATTTGTATTTTAGCTATCGGCTGTATTTTATATTAGAAGTTTTCTTTTTTATATCCGTGACTTCACTTTATTTTCTGTCTACTCGTCAGCATATTATTCTATGAATTTAAAATTAGTTTACTAAATTTTAAAGATCAAAAACAATTTCATTTATATATATATATATATAATTATTATTTACTAATTTCTGATATCACAATAAAAGTTTTCATATTGCTTCTTGATTTAGTATTTGGTAAAAGGTAGAAAATTGAGAGACGATCACAAATATAAACAGCGTTTAACTGGCTTAATCCGTTTTGTATGTATATAAACACTTCTTATTTGGATAGTCGCATAATAATCTATATTCTAAAACATCCTGCAATAATTAATACATATGAAGAATTAGAAATAACCTTCTTATCCCCTGAATAATATTTTAAATTAACTAATACTACAAACCTTTTTTACTGAAACTTGTACTATATGCTTGTTAAGAGCACGAGTTAATAATTCTCAAAATAAAGTTTACGTTTAAACTAAATGTTAAAAGAAATAGCGTATACATATACCCTTATTTAGCACGCAAGATATTATCTTTTATTATAATAAACAGAAAATTAATTCACCTAGATTAACAAAATTTGAAACTTTGATACTATAGCACAGGTCATAGAGCATCCCAAGGCCACATTTTCAAAATTAAATTTAATTCTTTATTTATAACTTTTTTTATCGAAAAGAAAGGTATATTAGACTTTAGACAGGGCATTAGAGTTTTTTTCAGCCTATTGAAACGAAAATTGAACACTTATATACAATTAGGGTTGCGTTTAGGAGTTATCTTGTTCAGAAACATGATATTATGCAGACCGACAGACAGTCAACGCATTGATGGATTTGGTCCAAAATTCAATACGGACCTACATTCTTGATGACAAAACTGTGTACCAAATTTTATCTATCTAGTTATTATTTAAGTTTGAGTTATTGTGTTCATATGAACTCGGGCAGACAGACTTCCCAGGGATGGATTTCGTCCAAAAATGAATTGAAATCTACCAAATTTGTTTTAAGCTCATATACCAAATTTCGTCTTTCTAGCTTTAACCTTATCGTCTTCACAAATACGCAGACATAATTCCAAAATTGTGTTTTTCAGACTCGAGGAAGTGTGAAACGAGGAGATATATCAAAATTCGAATTTACAATCAATGATTACAATACTTTCTCTTTGTATACTGCGCATAGGAGGAGGTAAAAACAATCTACATTTTTTCAATCAATTTTACGAAAATGGGCCTTGGTACGACGTACAAAATTATTGAATTCTTTCCTACAGATAGTTTTTTACGAACATGGTAAAATCGAAAGAATAAGGAGGGAAATCGAATACCTATTCGAAATTAGTCAGGTGCCTTTTTAAAATTTATTGATGTCTTGGACGTTTTCGGTGTGCTAACAGTGTTGGGCATTTTCGTACTAAATATAAAGGAAATTTTATAAGCATAAAAATGACACTTTATTCTTTATTAAAAAAATAATAATTAAATTGTATATCTAATTCAAATATACCATACTACTTGGAAAATAAATATCTTGCTTACAGTTTTAAAATTATCCATTAAAGTTCAGAATGAAAATAAAAACGTGTAGATAAATCTGAATTATATAAAAAATTATACTTTACAAATTACAGCACAGGCACACACATGCAAGATATTGCTATAAAACACATTATATAGTATGTGATGGTGAAATTTGGAAATAATTAAATGCCTGAGACTATTGCTATTATTTTTGGAAGAACTGTCTTTAAACTTGTTAATATCGGATGTATCAAAGGTTTGTAACACATATTAGTGGATTCTTGTCTCATAGAACTTATTAAAATTCACCTCAGAATTGGTATAAGATGTACCAAAGGCTTTGGAATTTAAGCATTTAGATTTGATCACATATTGAAGAATGCTTAATAGCAAATCAGCAAAACTATAATGCTTCAAGGAACCAATGCATAAATACAGTATCTCTGAAGTAAGAATTAATATTTTCTTAGAAATATTTTTGTGTTCTTTCATGTTAAGGGAGAAATATAAATTTTCAATGATAATTGAAATAATCTCTACACAATTGAGCTGCAGATAATATCAGATTCTTAATAGGATTAGTATCAGCAGTATACAACGATGTTCCCCGATATAGTGCTTTTAACAGATGTTCATGTCTATCTGTACGTGAAAAACATGTGACGTAAACAGATAGGGAATCGGTTTGAGAAAGGCCGTAGCAGAGGACTGGTATATTCAGTGGCGGTTTTCGCACAGGTGTTAAAGGCGATCGCCTCGTGCCTCGGGCATCTAGGGGGCCTCAAACCCTATTCGATCTACATCGTAATACTAAACCGAAGATGATTTTTCGACATTGGGGAGGGGGAGGGGGCCTCAAAGCAGTTTTTCGTCTGTGTCCCATATTAACAAAATCAGCCACTGGGTATATGATGATTCACTGAAGAAATACTTCTGACTAAATTTCCGTGCTCTTTAAGATCAGTTGCGTTGGTGAAAATTGTTAATTGACGACAAAATAGTGACACTTCATTGATGTCTTGGCCGTTTTCGGTGAGGAATTCAAAAAAATTTGGGGTCCGTTTCATACCGCACCGTTCTTTTCGCAAATATAAAGTAAATTTAACAAGCTTAAAACTGACCCTTTACTTTTCAAATAAGTAAAATAAAATAAAAATGCATATAATTAAAATAATAAAATAATATAAAAATGTATAAATTCAAAAATGCCAAAACGCATAGAAAATAAATATTTTATTTACAGTTGCAATTTTATTTATTAAAGTTTAGAATGAAGAAAATGGTGCAGATAAATCAGAATTTTATAAAAAAAAATTACACCTTACAAATTACAGCACGCATACATAAGATATTGTAATAAAACTCATTATCTGGCATGTGACGGTAATATTTTGAAATAATCCAAAGCCAGAGACTGCTATTATTATTGGAAGAACCGTCTTCAAAGTTGTTATTAGTGGATCTGGATGTATCAAAGGTTTGTAACATATATTAGTGGATTTCTTTTCTCATCAGATTTAATCATTTATAGAAGAATGCTTAATAGCACATCAGAGAAAATATTCTTCTTCAAGGAACTAATGCGCAAATACAGTATTTTTGAAGTTCGTATTAATATTTTCTGAGAAATATTTTTGTCTTCTTTTATTTTAAGCAAGAAATAAACATTTTCATTGATCATTGAAATAAACGTAAGACAGTTAGGCTGCAGATATTATCAGTCTCTTAATAAGATTATCAAAAGTCTGATAAGATCACACACCCAAACATCAAATTTAGTCGATATTGTTCTTAACGTTTTCATCTAAATATATTTTCTCCTGCCTTTAACAAAAAGAAAATATTTTACAATGTAAAAAATAAAATTTTCTTCTACTTTCTTTAACATTCGTTTCCATGTACGTAATTTTTTTTCAGTTCAGAGTGACCTAAAAATAAATTTCCGACCAATAATTATTCAATAAAATAAAAATTATTTTTCGGAATTAATTTTTCATTGTAATTTTTCTGAATTTAAAAGATATTTTTCTAAGTAGTGTAATACAGAAGTTAAAATCTGTTCTAGTTTTAAAAAACCACACTTAAACCTGAAAATTAATTTTTTTAATAAAAATCAAATCTATATAATGAAATAATCATTGTAAAACTGAAATTTTCGATTTGATCTGAAAGATAAAACAATAAAAATAATGTATCAATTTCATATACCTTAAAATTTGCGCTATTTTTTGACAAAAATTTAATTTTACTCTATTTTTATAAAGGAAAAATGAGTAGATGGAGATTATTAATATGAAAGAAGTTTACATTAATATCATAAAACTAGTTGAATGCGGGTAAAATGTGTTGATTCAAGAACACTGTTCAACTATATATAAATAGCAGATTTTCTTAGCAACCCCTCAGGCTTTCATTTTTTTATGCTTGAATGCGATATTGGAACAAAATCAATTTTACTTTAACCACAATATCTATTTACGTAACCATTCGAGATGGATCTTTAGAACATTGAGGCATTGAAAAAAATCTTATATAACATAAATTGTATTAAAAGAGTAGCACTTGAAACATAATACAACATCAAACCAGGCTGACGTTAAACCGAACTAATCCGGAATGCGATTCCAAATTCCGACACACACAATGAGAAAAAAAATCCTACACCGCAATTCTTCCTGAAAGATAACCTCAATGCAAATAGCATTAAAATTCCCCAAAACACAGGGGAGTGTGGGGTCTCGGATCCTGTGACAGTCCTAATTTGCAGTAGGTCAGTCTTCATTGTGCGGACCGTTGCTCTCCCCAGATAATCAATCAAGATGTCAAACTAAGAAAGGGGGTAAGAAATTCGGAAAAATATGTTTGTCACCCCTTTAGAGACAGTTCACAATGAACGTAATATTCAGTGCAAACCGATTTCGGCGTGTTCCCGACCACACGTTGAAATGCGTGTTGTACGCGTATGGGGTAGCCCAAGGTCAACGTAGAAATACGTGTGAAACACTCAGAGGGTTAAAACAGAGACAAAGATCAAAACCGGATATATACAACTTTATCCAAGCCGTGGTGTGTAAGTGTGACGTATCAACTTTGCAGCAAACTTGTTCTGCAAGTGGATTATGCTATCTTACTTTGCAGGAGGTTTGTTGCAAATTTGTCACGTCAAGTTTACCATGACAAAATAATATCGAGAAAAATCACACTTGCTGCAAATGTGCGTGCTATCTGGGATTTGAGAGATCACTACGTGTTTAAATCTGGCTGATGTCTGTTTATTTTTCTTACTTCATTTGATATAAATTTTATCTTTGAAACCCTATAGATATGGGGTGCATTATAAAACTTCCGTTATAACATCAGCTTTTATTATCGTTTAATCGGCGTTTCTTTATCATTCGTTTATTCAGGCACAAACATAAATTGTTATCGATGGATTTTGGGTTCGTTTTTGGAGAGATAGCTGCAAAAATAGCATAATCAGAAGATTACAAGATGCTTAAAATTGATATCTGTGACTTTTTTTTGCTTGAGAACTATTTGTTTTGTTCTTACTCTAATAGCACAAAATACTCTACAATATTACTAGGATATCTTCATGATATTGAACAAAATTCAAAACATCGATCATAGTAAAATTGTCGTACAATATCTTTGTGCTAATACAATTGACAGAAAAGTTCGATACGCATGGAGTTGTACATTATGCATCAGTAAGAAGAAAATAATTTGGCAATATATAGCGTCTTTGACGTATGGTTCAAATTATATCGTCAAAAACATGTACAGATGTTCCAAAAATTCATACAACCATTTCTTGTTAGACTATAAGAGCAAATGTTAAAAAATACAAACATAAATTAGAAATTAGAAAATTTACCGAAAGTTGTTTGTAAACAAAACTAAAGCATACACATAAAGGATAACTCTTAAGAATTTAAAACAAAGCTAAATTCTAAAACCTGAAAATAAATTAAGGACAAAATGTTAAAACGTTAATTAAAGTTGTGTCTATCGTTTTCTGATGGTGTTTCCTAATTTTGTCCACGTAGTCATCGTAAAGGAACCGAAATGAACATTCTTTCACCTCAAGAAGCACAGTTTGTGTTATGTGTATGAAAAATCAAGTTGTTTTTATAGAAAAGTAATGTTTAAAAAAGTTTAAGGTTGCTCTATCGCAGTATATTTTTTGCCCATATGTTTAGTTTAGTTTAGTTATAGTATTAACGTCCTGTTTTGAGCACACGAGGGTTATATTGGGACGGACGTCGTACTTTTGAACCGCGGTCAGATGACGAGGAAGACACCTGAGGTGGTACCCACCTCTCCAAACTCCCGCGCCACACCAGCAGGAGGTTATTGCCCATAGAAAGGATTATTGACTTTAAAGCAGAGAAGATCACATACCAGGACCGAATACCATGCATTTGGTCGGGCATTTTCAGCCAGTCCATCAATGACAATTAATTCTCCCGAAGAGCAAAACTCAAGAAGTTCCGCGGAAGACTCATGACATCGCAAGTGGAGGGCATTTGAGTCAAGAAAACTTAAAGTAAAATCAGAGAGCGATTTCATTGGGATCGACTTCGCGCCGACGTTGAAAAATGATTCAGAGAATGACTCGTTGCGGAGCCCGATAAGGACCCGAAGGACTAAATGTCGCCTTCTGCACTATAATGTGGGTGCACCATTCGAAAGAATGGCTCTGTATGTTTTAGGACCTTTCCCTGTAACTTCAAAGAGCAATCGGTATGTTCTATTATTGATGGACTATTTTACCAAATGGCCTGAAGCAATTCTCATTCCAGATCAGTAGGCCTCGACTGTAGCTGAAGAACTAGTTCGGACCTGGATTTCGCGTTGTTACGTATCATCATTCGTATCAAGTCACAATTTAAATTCCGCGCTCTTTTCTGAGCTTTGCAAACTTTTGGGAATTCTGAAGATACGAAAGAAAGCGTTACATTCTGAGTCAGATGGCATGGTCTAGAGGTTTAATCGAACGATTTTAAATCATCTGTCTTTATTTGTTTCTAAGAATCAGATTGATTGGGATACACATTTACCACTTTTTCTCCTGGCCTATAGGAGAGCGGTCCATGAAGTGACTATATGGACTCCATCAGAGATGCTTTTTGGTCGAATGCCGCGATTGTCCTGTGATATTCTCTTTGGACGGCCGACTGATACGTCTTCCTCTCAGAATGAATACATGAATAGTTCAGAGACACGTTTGGAAACCGTACATGCGTTTGCCAGAGAACAAATTAAATTGGCCAGTGAACGAATGATGACTCGTTACGTCTCCAGAGAAACAAACCACAATTTTAAGGAGGGTGATCAAATTTGTATTTATGACCAGAAGCGACGGAGAAGTCTGAGCTTGAAGCTGCAGCAGAACTGGAAAGGACATTTTACTATTGTCAAGAAAGTGGACGATGTTGTCCACAGAGTTCAAAGGTCACCCAACGCCAAGCCAAAAGTCATCCATATTAATCGGCTAGCTCCATACCGGGCTACTTATCATAGTTCGACGTAATGAGACTGCCGGGACGTGCAGTCTTGGAAGAGAGGAGCAGTGTTACGAACCTGTAAAGTAGTTTTCCTGCAATGTTAGTCTTATGGTTGGAAAGAAACATTTACAGAGGTTTTTATTGGATGCCAGGGAAGGCCTATTCTACCCCCTGACCTTGGCGACCATTTTGCGACAAAGTGAAGGTACTCGAATATGCGGGAATTATGGTCTTATCTATACTAGGAAAGGAGTTATGGAAAATCTTCGAGAGAATTCTATGTGACGTCACATCCAGTCGTAAAGGGTATAAATACCGAGATACTCAAAAGAGGAATAATAATTTCTTTGGAGTTCTGCTCTCAGTGCGAACTGGTCAGCTGTTAGATGCTGAGCACTATATTTAGTTTCTTTGCTGTTATTATTATTGATTTGCTGTCTGCTTGTGTTGCTAATTTGTACAAGTGCTGTTTTTCTTGCTACCTGTGCTTCGTGTTTTCTGGAATATTCGTGGATTAAAGCGTCTTTCTCTAATATTCTGCTTGTTGGATTGCTTTCACCGTGCACCCACCTGGTGATTTTCGTAACAATATACAACAATTTTAAATTGAATCCCATTCCATAACCCGTGATTTTTCGATTCCAAAGTCAAGACTCCGACGCCATGCCATCTAGCTATTAATTATATATCAGAAAGTAAGGTTCCCTATTTTTTTCCATAAAACGTATTTTTTATATCATCGCGAATATATGGCGATAGTGTTTCATAAGAATTAAATTTTCGATATTATTTTTTCTGTCTAGAACAATCAACGCGCACGCATTTGGCATCCATTTAAAATGGCGAAAAGACCGAGCGAATGGTCTAAGGAAAAAGTGCGATCAGTAATTCATTCTTTGTGTACTAAAGGGATATCATCGTCTGAAATCCACCATGAAATAACTGCAGTATGCGGTACTCTTGTTATGACTGTGACCATTTTAGAAAACGGTGTCGTAATTTTCAAAATGGAAGAATCAGTGCTTTGGAAAGGGACGAACGTCAATTTCAGCGAGTCATGTTGATGATCTTGATTCAACGATAAAGCAAAAAAAGGACGATTGACTTTTCATCATTTATCGAAATATAATATCAAATTTATCAAATTATTATTGAAAAAGGGAGTTCTGATATTCCACGACAAGAGAAGGCCACATACAGCTTGAACTCCTGGAACTGCGAAATTCTGCCACATCTTCCATATAGTCCTGATTTGGCTCCCTCTAACTTTCCTTTATTCTCCAAACTTAAAAAGCATCTTTGACCAAAATATTTTCACTCAGATCGTCAGGACGGATCTTTCAACTATCAAGACTTAGATTCAATGATTTACCGGTACGATAAATACCTCAACAAACAAGGCGATTATATGCAAAAATAAGGTATATATGCACCTTCATATGTGCTACATTTTATTCATTGTATATTTAAAATTCTCGAAACAAAAAATAGGGAACCTTACTTTCTGATATGCCCTCGTATAAAGATCCACGACGTAATTATAAATTCTGCATAAAATTTTGCCGATGATGATCAACATTTGACTTCTGAAGTAAAAAGTCACTCATTTTTGAATTATTATTATATGATGAACTTGTTATTTCTGAGTATTAAAGATGCTATTAGTGAAAAATTATTATTTATTCCATGCCTTTGAAAAAATTAGTGTAACTGAAAAATAAGTATGTTTCTGAAGCCTGAAACCAAAAATTGCGCCATTTAAAATCAATTTGCTTCTTTCATTGTAACGACTAATCAAAGCATTTTCACATTCAGTGTTGAATGCAGTCAAGACAATTTTTCAAAACTTTTAAAAGTTTTTTTGCACGAACTGTTGAGGCATATATTAAAACATTCTGATGTATAAATCAGTTAATGTACATTTCTTGATATATATCTCTATTACCACAATATACTATACAATATTGCTATGATATCTTCGCGATAGTGTGATGGAGATTTCGTACAATATATCTTGTCCTAATAGGCTAATTCAAAAGATTAAATTAACCATGCTGATTCAAAAGATTTATTGATTTTTGAATCCTTTCATAGATGTCCTTTTTTATTCTTTGCCTTTCCGTGTGTAAAAAATATTTTATATTTGCAAGTTTGACGACTGGAATGAATTTCGATAAACTGAAATAGCGTACAATTCTGAAATAGAACGGTCTACCAAATAAAGAAATTCAGCAAATAATGTTTTGTTCTGTGATAAATATAAAAATATGATGCGTTTGTTATTATTGAAACAGTGGGTTTGTTTTCATACTGAAGAAAGCTGGGAGGACGTCATTTTTTCCGGCTGTACAACGGAAAAAGTGACGTCTCCCAACCCAACCGGGGATACCAGAATAGACCCCTAAGAGTACGTCTGGACAACGAGAAAGTTGGAATGTGATGTAGCGACTTGCCGCTGTCTCATTTCCCCTTTTTGCGTAGTGAATTTTGACGTCAGATTACCGACTGATCACGTGGTCTTGGAGTTCGCTTGTATCCTGTGAGAACGGCAGTTTTCCCCTGTCGGGAATTCCCTAACGATGACTTCATATTTTCGTATGATTTCCTGTCTGTAGGCACTTGTGACTTATGTTTGTTTCTTTGAAAGGCAGGCGAAACTGTTTTGTTTCATCTTTATAGTATGTAATTAGTATTCTGAAATCTGTTGTTGAAATCTGAAATACTCACTGAAAATACCTATGTTTCTTGTATAAGTTATTGGCACAAGTCTAAAAATGGTGAAAAGCAGCTTAGGAAATTTTTGTGTGTTTCTGGGACTAGTATCGCTTATTCATGCTGCTTATTCTGCGGCACAACGTAAGTTGTCTTCTGAAAGTAAATAATGTCTATTTTCTTTGAATTGCTTTCTTTTTTTTCTGTGATAGTCTCATGAAGTGTGAAATAAAAATGGAAATTGTCCAGTATATTACTAAATTACCAACGATAATCACCATCACAGGTGGTTAGACACCTTTTTTGCATGTAAAATTGTTTATTTGCTTTCTCTAACAATGATTGTTTATTTAGTAAAAAAATGCGTTTTTTATAGCATGAACTAAAAATATTATTTATACAAGTAACAGAATATCCTGGTTGCTTGGTCTCTTTAGTATCAAAACGTTGTTGGAGACAGGAAACTATGAATACGATTAATTTTCACTTCTGAAAAAATTAAAATAATTCCAGCTAAAATGGAATAGTGGAACCAAATCAATAATTGTTCCTGATATAAATTGTTAATTGCCTGTAAGTCGCCTGCTTTAAAACTTTTTTAGTGTTCTTCCAGAATTCTTTAATGTGTTCTGACAGCAGTTCTTCCTCTGCATTCATGATCGTCATGTGTTTTAATGTGCGTATATTTGTACATAAAATTAATTTTAAAAAATATTAAAATTAGAGAACAAATTTTAAGGAAATGGAAGTGGTATCACTGAAAAGCTAATTTCTTGAACATTGAGATGGTGTAAAAATATTTTTTGTGATATATATTTTCTTTGAAGATATAGTGGGAAAACGCCCAAATCTTGCTTAATTTTTAATTAATAATTAACTTTTGGGCTTTGAAAAAGTGACAGTTACCTAATCTTTCTTTTGTTCTGAAGAGCAAGTGTATCAAATTTAATTAAGATTGGATAAAACTGTAGATTTGTATAAGGAATGGACAGACTGACATACACTCTGCTTTATATGTAAATAGATCTGTAAAAATGTGTAAATAGCTACGTATGTTTAATATATATTCCTCGTGTATAAGTATCATTAAATACAATCCCTTGTCCTATGGTGACTTTCTAAAAGGATCATGTGAGTATTTTGTCTCGTAAGGAAGGTGAATGGTATTTTTTTTTCTATTGCCACTTTTGTGAATAACAGAAGGCATACATTTTCTGCCTCTCGCTATATTCAGGATATAACCATTTAAATTGAGGGGAAACTAATTTTCTTTCATTCAAGGAAATTTCTAATATTTATATAGAAAGAAATGCTTATACACTCTTCTCCTTTTATCATGTATATTTGTGCTCTTATATTGATACTTGATCTTGGAAAGGTGGAATATTTTATGTGTTATATAATAATATTTCCCATGGTTTCCCTTTGAAAATGTTGTAGTATTATGGATTACAGTTTAAGATTTTTACAAAATGTTTTTGTACTTAATGCTACTGTAGATTAGTTTTTATTATTCTTAGTTACTTGTTTATAACTACTTCATCTTAAATTTGCAGTGTTTATGATTTGACTTAGATCAAGGCTTCTTAAACTTACTTCCTAACTAAAAACTAACTAAGTCTTTGTAAGGGTATTCTATTATATTAAAATTATATTACTATTGTTGGAGTTAAAGAAAAGTTTTATCGAAGAGGGTTATTCGAACCAGTTGCATTTAAACATCTATAGAGCTTCAGATTTATGTAGAAGTCGTGCATCATACAAAATTAAAGAAAATTTGTGGAGTTTACCAAAGTGTATGGTACGGCACCAAACTTGAATTTTCTTTTTGGAGATAAATTGCTAAATGTGGTAACCCAATGGTGGATGGTAACATGGTAAATGTGGTAACATGGCGGACGTTTGGCGAGTTTTCCATGATTTGGCGCCAGCTTGGCGAGGGATGTATTGTACACTTTGGTTTTACCAATTCGTGTTTAAAAGTGGAAGCAAAAGATTAATTATTCTATGATTACACCCTTATCATAATACTAATTTTATAGTGTTGAATTTGTGGACTATAATTGTCATATATTTGTTTTTTGAATGAAAGACTTATAGGTTCTTGTGATTATATTTCTCTAGGATATAAAAATATTAATCTTTCTTATGATTCTGTATCATAAGAAAACAAATAAATTGTTTTCCTTAGGATAGGGATTTCTATTTATTTTTTTCGCAGCTAGCTATTACGATCATTAGTATCTTAACATGTTTATATACTCTATTCTTTTTGGATTTATTCTTCCTATGGTAAAAGATAATTTTATTTTGTTCAAAGTTGAAGAAAGTTTTCACATTAATTGTGCTGAGCTTAAATGGTTAGATAATGTGTAATATTTTTTTCCCCCACTTAGTGAAATATCCGAGAATTTAGTTCATAATGTTTTAAAGAATTTTAATTTATGTATTTTTGTGTCATCATCTGAAGTATTCTTTCATTTATTACTTGATTTTCAGACTGGCGATTTGCATTGCTACATTAATCTGATAAATTCTTTTAGCTAATGCTAAATATTATTTAAATGTAACATGTTGCATAAATACAAAATAGTTATTTAATTTCTGGATATCTGTTATATTCACTTAAAACTTAAGATGCAGATGTTTCGTATCAATTTTTTGGTGCAGGGGTAAATGTGGTAAGGCAACCAGCCCTGCCTTTTCCCGAATATATAACTTATGTATTTTACTTCTGTACAGTGAATTTAAAAAGCTTAGGATAAAAATCTGTGATAGAGACTGCTTTGTAGAAGAAAGCAAAGCCTTTTTTTTCCTTATGATTTTGAGTTGCCGGTAAAACTTTACGGTGCCCACTTGCTTCTCGCCAATTTTTCTTGGCACAATTTTATTTGCTGTCGCCAAATACTGTTTTAGATGCGCAGTGCACTTTTCATTGCTCTATTACGCATGCTTCATTTGAAAAGGAGAGATTGAGCATGCAATGCTTTCTGCATTTAAGCTTGTACCGGGCAATTTTTTTTAACTTAAAAAAACATCAGCAGTTTCACTTTCTGCAAAGCGGGGCACAAGTAGCTTCGCTTATTCATTGAGAAGCAAAAACACAGAATAACATACACAGTTCTGAACCTAAAGTGAATGAAAATGTTCAAAAACTAGAAAAGTGTAGTTAAAACTTCACATACCTATTTTAATTGCTCAATTGCTGTTTACACTTAGGACACTGATATCCGCTTGCTATCAATCCCTGAACCACACACCACTGGAAAACAACTTTGGCTTCCACTGTCTGAAGCTGATGGTAGGTTGAAAGGGAACCAATGTTCCCTTTCCCCAATTTGTATAATTCGGAGTCATAATCAACAATAACTGTACGAAGCGCGCATAACGAAATGATAAATCAGACAAAAATCAAATTGAAGAATTCCAAACATTTTTTTAATCAAATTCGATTGAATCAATCAATCAGATGAAACAGATCAACAGAACAAACCAATCAAAACGAATCGTAATATCGCGTCATGTGCAAAACACCGATGAAAAGATAAATTTCCACGCCTGCGCACATCTCACTCGTTAAAATCATCATTGCGCAACCAAAACAAATGCTCTCTAATCTCCATTCTTGGCGGCAAACAGTTGATGATCTTAACAGGAACGAAGCAAGTGGGTATCGCAGAGTAAATTTTAACCGAGTTGCCATTTTTTCTGCTTCAAAAAACTGATTATAGTCATTCTTCTTTCTATAATTAGAAATTAGGGTATCATGAGAAAAATTCTGCAAGCTCAAAGACCATTGTGTATTTATTTTTTCTTGTGAAGAATGACCCATTTTCTCTAAGAAAAGTGATCCAATTGTGCTTTTTTTAATGGATTAGAAACATATCTCCCTCTCACTCTTTGTAAATCTTTTCATCTGAACTCTGATTTTAAAAGATATACAATGTGTTTAAGGAAAATTAAGTATGAGAAAATGTGACTTTTGTTTGTCAAAAGTGAGGAGATCATGCTCTTTTTTTCAATGATTATAAAATTGTTTATGTTGCTCTTCTTCAAGCAACCTATAACTTTTCTTCTAAGTCATGGAGACATGAGATTTGGCATGGGCTGATAGTTTTAGCAATTAGATGAAATTGATGAAGGAAAAATTTTATGATGAAAAAGTAGTCCACTTAATTCTAGGTAACTACCTAACATTTGTAGAAGTTCCAGGATTAGCAGTAATAATTTTTTTAAAAATTTTCTCATTGAACTTTAAGGTTTATTCCTTTGTCCACAGAATTGATTGCTGTTTTAAATGACATAAATGAAGAAGTTACAGGAAATAATAAATTACCTTACAGGAAGAAGTTATTGTTCAGTTGTTTGATAGCTAAAATTCTATTATGTTCGTCTCTTGAGAAAAACAGCATACTTTAGATGTGACTGGAATTCCATATTGCCTGATACAATGAAGAAAATGTTTGACATGATAAATTTTTTCTAGATAAAGAATGAATGAAGTAGATTTTTGGAAGCTATAAATTTTATAATAGGAGCTGAAATGGACTGTATGAGTAAAAACGATTTTTATAAATTGTATTGATATAATTGAAATTGTCGTCACATGTCCCTTATGTTAATGCCACTTCTACTTTTTTACACATGGAAAATCCAGAATTCTTTTCATTTGAAGGTAACAAACTAATATAAAGAAATGACAAAACTTGATCAGCCTATTATTTGAATCAAGTAGCTGATTTTTTCTTTTCTTTTTAAGCAAGACATATCTTTTATAACAAATACTTTGAACGATCCTATTTCTGGGGGCCGGCGGGCAATGTTAAGTATGAAAATAAAACTGATGGAAATTCACTACTTTAAAAAGTAAATTGAAGCATATGAAATCTTGTCATAAATAAAAAGAAAAAAAGATGTGATTCTTAAATAGCTATGATGTTGTTTGGACAATTTTACCTTTTATTTTGTTACTTTAGTTGTCTAAAAATGGCTTAATAGTTATTGTTTGATTTTTTAAAAATGTATTGACTGTTTTATGAAGTATATTTACACTAGATATCTTGAATTAACAATTTTTTTTAACTTTTATTATATATTGGTTTTAAAATTTTACTGTTGTGAAATTATGTTTGATATGCTTAATTTGTTTATTTGTTGTACCATTTATGATCTTGTATTTGTTTGTATAATTTATTAAACAATTTGTTTTATATTTACAAGAATTATAATTTTATTTTTGTAACTAATTCTTTGAAATTTTTGTCTTTTAGATAGAGCATATTTAAGGTTAATTGAAAAAACATTTGAACATTTACCTTGTGATGTAAGTACTTTACTTCCTTCAAAGAATTCTTGAAAACTACTTACAAAATGTATTATTGTACGGCAAGTATATTAACACATTGACTGTTAACTGCGAGAACTCGTAGTTAACAGTTTTGTTCAGGGTTCCAAGAGTTATCACTTAGAAACGTTACCAGCCATTTTCTATGGCATGATAGTTTATCTGTACTATATATTAAAGGTTAAGAATAAATTGATATGATTGAACTCTGGGACTAGAGACCTGCAGTTTGCCTTGGCAATCAACATGCTAATTTTTTTATTACCTGAAACACAATAATACCATACAGGATATATAAAATTGCTGATTCTCTTGTATAGGGTTATGTGTCAACATGGTGTTTTTTGATTAAAATTTGCAGAAGTTAATTTTTGCGAATGAATATGCATATTAACTCTGTATTTAGGATCCTTCTTGTGTGGGTGGATTTTTAAACTTTTTTACCTAATGAAATCAAAATGTCATCATCTGAAAAGTATGTATTATAATTTGGCTGTGTTTGAGATATAATCTGAATGTACTTGGTAATCGACTATATGTACACTATATGGACAAAAGTATCTGGACGCTTTCAGATTTTCACATTTTTCAGAATTTCTCTGGAAAGGATTAACTGACTGCCCTTAAACTTCTACCATGTGAAGAATAGACTGTAACTCACATTTTACATTGAAGATTTGATCCTGAGGGCAATTAGGTGACTGTTTACAAACTGATGAAGACAAAAACTTTTTTGGCCCACCCCGTGTCACAGAATACTCATAACAAGATGGAACTTTCAGAAATGGTTATGTTTAATGTGCATAATATTTACATGAATTTTCGTAAACACAGCACAAATATTTGGGAAGATATGAAGGTTTTCTTAAAAAGTCCCACATTTTCCCACCTGTGTTTTGTTTATAACATGCAGAGTTTTCTGTTGTATTATATGTAATTTTGTAACGAACCTTGTAATATTTGTAACGAATTTATAACGAACCTTGTAATATAAATAACTTTGTAACCCCTTGTAATATTTGTAACGAAACTTGCAGAAAAAATGACAATATGTTAGAGAAGCATTGTGCAAAAATTTGGAAAAAAAAATTTTGAATATTACAGGAAATATGAACATTTTTAGTAAGTACTTTTTTACTGCGCATGCATGAGACATAGCGTAATTTTTCTTTCACAACTTTAAAGCCAGATATATAGGGTAATTTATATAAAAAAATTCAGTTCAATATAAGTATTCAGAAAGATAGTGGTAGCAGATAGAATAGCAACGAGCAGAATTTTAGCTCCCATCGAAGAGAAGCTAAAAGATATGGGATTGTATACAAATTGATATATTTTAAACTTTTATCTTTGAATAGTTATATTGAATTGTATAGTGGTTAGAAATTTCCTAAATACCCATGAAATCTTGTAATATTTGTAACGAAAAAAAATATTTGTAGAATTATTAAAATATTTTAAAAAAAGAAATTAATTAGGTAAAAAAAATCGTTGGCCATAAAAGTCGGAGGCGGACCGAGGTAATTTTACCAACCGGGCAAGACAACAATTTGGCACCCCCCCAAACCAACGTAATTTTTAAATTCTATATTGTCTGTATTTTAAGTGTCCAACAAAATTTTACTTAGAAATCTGCATGTTTTACCTGCAAATACGACTTATTAACCTTATGGTCAGAATTTTTTTAATTTCTGAAATATTTAAGAATATAAAGAAATCTTACAGAAATCAAAATAATGTATTGAACAAATTTATTTTTAAAATATATGATTCTTTACATAGTATTATAAAGTCTCTTCACATGATCCAATATCTTTCATAATATTCTCAACATCAATGCTCTACAGAAGGTCCCGTTCAATTGATATGGTTGCCAAACCAACTAGTCGCTCCTGCGACATACTAGATTGCAGATATGCTTTAATCAGTTTCGAAAAACTTCTCTCGCCAGTAGCAACAATTGCTGTTAGAGTCAGAAAAATATACTGCATTAGTTTTATAAGGTACACATAATGCTTTAGTGGTTTTCTACTATTTTTTAATAAGGTACAGCCTTTTTGCGTAGGAATTATGTCGGGCAGCTCCCAAACATCACTAAGTAGGAAAAATCTGAAAATTTAAAAAAAATTGAGTTATGCTTTTTATGCTGAGGAGGGCAATATAGGCAATGTAAGTTTTTGCCCCCCCCCCTCCAAACTTCCAAAACCAGATAATTTTATTGATTTAAATTTAATATCTAAATAAGCAGTTTTTGAGCAACAAACAAAAGGACAAACTGAAATAAAACATTTCTTTGCGAGTAATCTTCAAAAAAAAAAATTTAAATCTCAAGTATTAAAAAAAAAAAAAAAAATTGAAATTTAAAAGTAATTTTAAATAAAATGATTAAAAAATTACAAAACTTTTTAATACAATTTGAATATTCTAATACAAAGTATCCCATGACTGTTGACATGTGACCCATTGATCTGCTAATAAATTCAAAAACATTAAAAATATTCCAAGAATAATGTTCTGAATTTAAACAACACTGGATTTTAAGTTCAGTAAGTTCTAGAACACACTTCTTGTAAATCAAATGAAAGCCCTAAAAATAATTAAAAAAAATGTAATAAGATTGGCGACCTCCCCAAAGTTGCGGGGCCCATAGACAGTTGCCTACATTGCCTATTTGGTAATCCGGCCCTGATCATATACCTTGCTTATCGATGTGAAACTTTGATTTATTATTTTTTTTAGCTGTGTTACAATTTTTTTTAAATCACAAACTTATCAAGAAACAAAAAATTAAAATTTCTGTGAAGTAATTTGTAATTTTACAAGTTTTCTTCTAATATTTAGCACTTTCTGATGATGTGAAGAAATGTAATGGGAACATTATACTTACAAATTTGATTTTTCAAAAGACAGTTGTAATATTATTATTTCAAGAGTAATGCTTATGTTAAAATCCAACAAACCTTATTACTCTCAGTACTGTTGTCTGTATTTTGGGTTTGCAAACTATTTTTCGCGTCTTGTTTAATGCTAGATTCTTCACAGTCACTTAAGATGTTCAAATGTTCTACTGCTTCTGGTTCAAGTAATTGTAACTTTGCATGCTCTCGCATTTGGTCCTGGTTAACTAGTGCTTATCTAGCTTATGAAAATCATATGAGTTAAGTTCCTTTGGGTCATTCTCCAGAAAATGTACCATTTCAAACCAAAATATTTTCAGATTTCAAAACCGTAAATTTCCTTTTTTTTCTTTTTTATATGAAACTTTTACTTACTAGAAGTTACCATGAGCAATGGCCCAACTAAATTTAAATTATTTTACTTATAAATAAAAACATATATAACCTTTTTCAAGGAGGTGATATAAAACGCAAGAAAATTAATAATTACTACACTAAAATAAATTGTAAACATTTAACCAGCTCTTGTAGAGAATTAGAAAATGAAATTATTAATTATCTTAATGAATTAACTTATTAATTAATTATCTTAATATAATCAAAATTAAATATCGGGATTGAGATATAGCTTAAATTTTAGTCATTCACTATATGAGTTTTAAATTTGTGTTTAATACATGCATAATATCAGTATAGCCTCAAATTGCTGGCTAAAAACAATGCATCTCACTTCCTTGACAATGAAATTGTTAAGGGTGTCACGGAGGTGAGGAATCTTCTATAAAAATAGGCTTAATGGATGCTTTTTCAGGGGAAAAAAATAATTTTTTGGTATTACATTCTACACATGTTAAGCATATTAAAACAGGTAAAATTGTATTTTTATATTTATATACCTGAATTTCAAGGTCACGGAGGTGAGATTTCTGAATAACCAAACTTGTTTCTTAAGAACAAAATCTGTCTACTTGTCTCTAAACCAAAAGTTCATTTACTTTTTGTAGCTGTAATAAACAAGATGGATGACATGCATCATGGGAAACAAAATGTGTTAGCTGTACTGCCAGTTATGAGTAAAAAAATGGTATTTTATGTTTGGGTAATGGAGGTGAGAATTTATTGTGTGACATCATTCATTGTTGCTCTAAAACAAACTAAATCAGAATATAAAAATTTTAAATATGCTTAAGCATTTAATATTTGAGACACTTGTGACAGGAATAATAAATATTTAAATATGTTTTATTAATTAAACAAGTTATTGAACATTATTAACAGTCACACCAGGTGTATGACATGTCATGGAGGTGAGAATTCACATACTGTGAACTAAATAAATAATAAATTAAAGATCATCATAAAAATTTGGTGACTGATTTAAATAGATATATTTTTACCACTATTGAAAAACATAGTTTAATCAATTATTGACTGAAGATTTTGCTATAAAATGAATGTGACGGAAATGGTACATTTTCTGGAAAATGACCCTTTTGAATAATCGTACAGAAGGTGCACAAAAATGTTCCAACAAAACTAACACAACTTTTGATATAACTTAATCCATTGTGAACTTCTAAGCTTTCTGCTCAGTAATATATAAATATAATTTTTAAAAATAACTAAAATTTTATATATGGGATTTTAATATTTAGAATTTTTGTATAATTGTCAATGTTAGCATTGTCAATATCGAAAATTTATATTTTTCAAATAGATATTTAATTCTGAAAATTTTAAAATAACAAACCAGAACGATAATAACAAAATTACCTGTGATGTTGAATTCACAGGAAATTTTTGTTCTTTTTTCGAACAATAAGTCATATTGTTGTTCTTAAAGTTTCCTGAAGTTAAAGATCTGCCCTCAGCTGTTGTTGACAGACCTTCTCTGGATTCAATAATTTCTATTTTGATGATTTTTTTCAAAATAGATCCTTGCTTTTCGTTTTCTGCTGCTGTCCGTGCCTTTCTTTTCCTATAAAACATACCCGATTGTTTCTTTTATTCATACATTTTAGTGAAATACATAACACTTATAAATATAATGTTATCACAATTTAAATTTGCTGTTCAAAATAAAAATAAAGCGTGACATTCAGCAGTAATTCTTTCAACACAGTGTGCCAGAACGGTTCGTCAAAGTAAGAATCCGATGAGAAATGGTGTAGTAGACCAGGGGAAAAGTTACACTTTCATTCGGTTTAGCATTTTTTCAGACCACTATGCCATAAAACTGAAATACAATAGTCAGTTTGGGGGGGGGGGGGCCCTCTTGGACCAAAGGAAAACCCACAAAATGAGGAAGGGAGTGGGGGAGGAAGTCATTCTAGGGAAATTAGGGTGGTCAGGGAGGGCCCGTTTTGAAAGCTGGGTGAGGAGGGGCACAGTGGACCGGACTGCATTGCACCTATGGTCAACCCGATCACTTAGGATCGGGTTGCCCGTGGTTACAGTCGGTTCAGTTGGACCTGTGAATGACCCACCAAATTTTATGGCCTGATGTTCGTGGAACAGATTTTGAGACCTCTCCAGTGTGTAGAGAGGCTTGAGCTGATTGCCTGTATGGAAAACTAAAGGGGTGCCAAAATGAAAAGAATGTTTTTGCTGGTGCTCTCATGTCATTCAAACCATTTCTTTCTCCCCTTTACGTTACAGCTTTGGTGCCACGGGCAGTTGCCCGGGCCACCTCTGATAAAAGTAATGTATTTTAAAATATTGTTTGGCCATTTTGACTGTTTAAGAAAACCTTTAGATCTTCCCAAATATTTGTGCTGCGTTTACGAAAATTCATGTAAATATTATGCACATCATACATAAGTATTGCTGCAAGTTTCATCGCGTTATAGGCTTTTTTTGAAGCTGGGTGAGCCAAAAAAGTTTTTGGCTTCATCAGTTTGTAGACAGTCCCCAATTACCCTCAGGACCGAATCTTCAATGTAAAATGTGAGTTACAGTCTATTCTTCACATGGTCGAAGTTTAAGGGTAGTCAGTTAATCCTTTCCGGAGAAATTCTAAAAAATGTGAAAATCTGAAAGTGTCCGGATACTTTTGTCCATATAGTGTATAATATATATAGTGTATCTATATTTTACCATAACACCTTTTTACTTTCTCGTATGCAAAGAGGAAGTATTGTAATCGTCAAAAGATTCGAACTTGAGATTTTGATGAATCGCCACGTTTTAGACCTCCTGAGTCTGAAAAACACAATTTGGGAATTATGTCTGTCTGTGAACACAATAACTCAAAAACTATTAAATCTACAGGGATGCAATTTGGTATGTGGTCTTGACACATAATTTGTAGGTTTCTATCAAATTTTGGACAAAATCTGTCCACGGTAAGTCTAGCTGTCCATGTTAATGTGAACGTGATAGCTCACAAACTTGAATAGCTAGGTAGAAAAAATTTAGTACACAGTTTTATCATCAGGAATGTAGGTCCGTATTAAATTTTGGGCCAAATTCGTCAAAAGGTTGACTGTCTGTCAGTCTGCAATTGCATACTTGTAAAAATGATATCTTGTAAGCCCTTTGGTTTAGATAAATAAAACTTGGTATCATGGATGCTAACATTAATTATAGATCTGTTCCCAATTTTCGTCTCAATCGGTTAAAAAAGAGGTGTTCAAATTACATATTCTACGTACTGGAAGCAATCTCTGTTCATGATATTCAGTGGCTTTATGATGAAAGGCTTATGCTTAATGACTCCTGCTTGGTGCTTTTTTCTTCCCTTTTGGCGAATTCTGACCCTGCTCTGATTATTTTATTTCCGTTTGTTTTGTTGTTTTTACATTTCCTGGAGAAACTTGTTGCATTCTAGGAATAGAGCAGATTCAAAATTTTTATCCAAGCAAGGTTGCAGGGAACTGACTCGCTATATGAGAGTTTTTGAGAAATGAGTATATGAGAAAGTTTAGGGGATGCCATTCCCGCTGGTTATTCTGTTTACCTGGTATTAATCATTTTTTTATATTTCTTTTTATGCTTATTTGCAATTCTCAAGATGCTTTACAATTAGTAGTATAGAAATATTTAAAATTTTGTATAAGCATGAATTACAAATGTCCCTTGAATTTACAATAAGATTTAAGTATATTATTTACCTAGGCATGTTAAGTCCTTTGTCTCTGCTGATGTGTGAGACTCGTGCATGAAATTAAAGATTTTTTTATTTTTAAATCTAAGTCAAAGTAGTGATTAATTTAAAAGAAAAATCTCCTGGCCATACTCAAGTGTCTTGGGTATCCTTTAGGTTCTTATATCGATTAAATTAACAATAAATGTTCTAAACAGGATGTGTCATCTAATTTAGGAGTTAAAATAAATTCATATGTCAGCTCTGCAATAATCTCTAATATTGAATATATATTATATCTTTCTAATTACTGAAAAATATTAAAATACAAAACATGTGAAGCAGTTTTATTCTTACATATTATGTAATTATATGCATATTAGATTGTATATTTGCTAGTTTGTTTCAAGGTACGTAGAAATTTTTGAAAAAAATCATGCTTATCCCTATCAGAATCAATATTTGGGAATTTATACTGTTAATATTAAGCAAATCTCTAAAATTTCAGATATCATTCAAAGCTAATTTTTTTCCAACTTATAATGCAAGAATTAAATTGAGTTGCAGCTTAAAAATATAATTAAACACTGCATGTTTTGGAGTAGAGGGTTAAAATTTAACATATTCTTTCTAAAGTGTTATATTATTTCATTGTTCTTTTAGATTTTTATAAGCTATGATCGATCTATACTACATGCAGATATTAAATATATTTGTTTTTTGCATAATTGCTAAACATTTTGTATTATTTGTCTAGATTGTTACTCAGACGATTTTAAGTCTGTTTCTGACAATATTTGGAGTTACAGTTATATCAGGCGATTTTAAAGAAATCCGAGCTGTTACCGAGTTAGAAAATAAGTATGTATGCATAATGACTATTTAGTTTATGCTTGAATTAAATAGTAGTTAATTTCATATCTGTATAATTATTTATGGTATACTTAATGAATTTAATTTGATGTTATGTTTGTAAAATAGAATGAAAATACTTTTCGTACATGTTTTCTCCAATCTCTTAATTGGTCATTACCCTTTGCACTTGAGAGGCTACTTTCAGTTGCTATTCTAAACAGTGCATAATTTTGGTATTTCTTTATTTCAGTAGTTATACCTACAGAGTGTTTAGAAGTCACAGAATAATTTTCAAGAAAAATGAACTTATATAATTATATTTTTTACATTTTGAAGCAGTAAAATGAGCCTTACAATTCAATGAATAATTATTCATCTAATTACTTTTACAATTGCAAAGGGTTAAAGCATAAACTGTTCTGAGACTTTGTTGTGTGGAATGGAATTTTCCCAACTCTAAACTTCAGAGATCTTAAGATTTTGTCTAATTTGTCTTATAATTTGTCTAACATATGATTTTTGACTAACAGATAAAAAAGTCATTGTATTTATACTACAGATGTTCACTCATTCTGAATTCCTGTCCAGAAGCTTAACTAAAAAGTGTAAATCAAACTTAAATAACAAATACTTCAAAATAAATCATGTTTGCAGCTGTTGAATCTCTAGAGTATAAATTGCAGTTGTCAAATTTTTATGTAAATGTAGATGGTTATGCATTGGGCTGCCATCTATCAGCACAAAACTAAAATAGAGAAAATAGCTGTATTATATGCTATATTAATATGCAACATTTATTTTAATTTTAATATGATAAAAATATTTCGTGCTGTGACTTTTTCATCTCGCCTTGTACTGTACATTGTTCAATTGAGTGTCTTGTGAAACTTGTTTAGATATGGTCCTTGTGCCACTAAAAACTTTTATTCAACCAATATACTTTCATATTGGACTAGCTGATAACCCAGTGCTGCCCGTGATCCATATTTTTTTCATATGGCCTCCTCCATTTTTTTTACATATATTGTCACTAACCTTCCCCAATAAACAGAAATCTCCTTTGAATCCTTTCTTGTTGAATTAAAACTTTCAATTCTAGCTTTTTATTACCTTATAACAGCATGGTTTGAATGAAAATGCGAGAAGTTTGGAACAAAAAAATTTATTCTAAACTTTTGAACAATTATACTTTATGGAAATTTCCTGGCATTGCTGATTAAAAATATAAACATAAAAAATATTTAGAAAAGTAAAATATTAATAAAAAATATACTTTGAAGAATAAAACATCAAAAGACGGAGAAAAAAAATGCAAGAAAATTTTTTCCGATGTTTATAAATTAAAACACGGTAGCATAATCTTGAGCTCAGGAAATCACTTGCAAAAGAAAAAATAAACCTTTTTATTCGAACCAACCTCCTTTAATAATAATTTCTCCAACTTCCTTTTAAAGAATAATATATAAAGAGAAGTAAATAAAATGCAAGAACTGATCAATTAAAACACCAGAAGCATAACTTTTCTTCTTGTGCATATTTGAATAATAATGGAATAATAATGGAGAAAAAAGAAATTGGCAAAAACGCCCAAGAATTTCAAATAGAAATCCGATTTGAATTAAAAAAGTTTTTTTTTTTTATATCATTAGCTCCCTCTTGCGCTAATTCTCTGTGCCAAATTTGGTCCAGGTAAGTAAAACGGCTTGGGAGTGCATAAAGAACAAATAAAAAAAGAAGAAACAAACATACATACTCAAAAAAATTTGCTCTTCTATATACAGGGTGTCCACTCTTATCGTGGCCCAATAGCTAATCTCTAAACCTTTAGAGCTAGACATATAGTTCCAACTGCAAAAAGCTTTAAATGGTGGGAAGAATTATATTTTATGTTGTTTGAATCAATAAATATATTTTGGAAAAAGTTACAATTTCTAAATTTTTTATACAGCCCCCCGCCCCGGTCCTATTAATCATATTTAATAAAGTATTCTGGATACATTAAAATTTTAAACAAAAAAAGTTAAGCTTTTCTGCGACTAAAACTGACCGACTTACGGAGCTTTGAATGTGGCCGACTTAGACCACTTTATACTGTTTCAATGGCCACCCTCAGGAAGATCTTCCAATCAATGAGCAGCTCTTACTCGACTCAGCCAGTGATTTGTTTAAAATTATGAAATTCAAAGCTCCATAACTTGGTCAGTTTTAGTCACAGAAGAGTGGAGCTTTTTTTTTTGTTTAAAATTTTAGTGTGTTAAGAATATTTTACTAAATGTGATTAATATACTGGGGGACTATATAAAAATTTAGACTTCATAATTTTTTCAGTAGTACATTTACTGTGACTCAAACAACATAAGGTATAATTCTTCCTGTTATGTAAAGCATTTTTCCAATTGGAACTATACGTCTTATCTCTAATGGTTTAGAAATTAGCTATTGGGCCACGATAAGAGGGGACATCCTGTATATAGATATAATTAAAAGTTTTTTTTTTTAAAACAATAAGTTGACAAGACTGTGTTTTGCTTTTTTGGAATGACATTCTGAACTAGAATGGTTTCTTTTAATTGAAGTAGATTAGTCTGTAATTGCATCACTTTGTAAAGAATAAAGTTATGTCACAGCCATTGCAGTTCCAAATTTTAAGATTTTACTAGATAGCTAAATGTACCTTTCAAGAACTTCTTATTCTTTTTTTTTTCCTGATTGCATTTGAAGAATTTTAATATGTGTTTGATTATTATTCAGTCATCCATTAAAGTATTTATTACCATGATTAATAATTAAAGCTTTTCCTTTACATAACTACCTAAAGCTGCAACTATTTGTCAGCAAATTTTTCCTTTAACAGTTGTGCCTGTATGCTATAGATGCATTGAATTATTGCATTTTTAGTCTTGTAAACCAAAATTTAATCATTAATTAGCTTTATAATTTGACACAAAAATTACGTCGAATCCTTAAACATCTCAAGTATACTATGCCATCTTAGATGAATGAAAGTGACAGCCCCTTTCCAAAACAGAAAGGGGTAATCTTATTGGATAGCAAAGAAAATGAAACTGTTATGGGGTTATTAAACTTTCAATAAAATGGAAAATTCTTTGAGCTTACATTTTTGAGTTGAGGTAAATGATTTTTTTTTAAAAATCAAATTGTTGAGTGTATCGGCAGCTTTTTGAGGTTTGAAGGCACTTTGAACAAGTCTAACTGATAAAGTAATTAGAAATAGTAATGGAGTGTGAAGCAACGGGATCATTGCAGTTCATGTTGAAAGAGGACAAAGGTTCAAACTTTACAATCAGAACTAGTGTTTTCCATGTTGCAAAAGTTAAAATAGACCATCCTTTCACAATATCATCTGGATTACCCTATGGAATTGTTTGTAAAAGCTTTCACATTTTCAATAATTACTTTTCCCTGAACCACCTTGCTTGCCTTGAGGTTGATTCTGAATGATCCTGAAATATATTCTTGTTAAATTAAGTTAATATTTACTTAGATTGCTCAGTAAAATGGTAATAGTTGTCTAGTTTCATCTGCAGAAAATCCCTGCTTAATCCCATATGCTCTCTGTTGCATTCCTTAAAAGTAACATTATCTTCCACGCTATTGATTTATTTTACTATTATTTTCCTTCAAGGAATTGACTCTCCATAACTTACCAGTGCCATACTTTATCATCTGGCAGCAATATACAGTGCTGTTACTTTGGACAAGCAGTATTTATGATATACATGTATAATTACTTACAGATGTTACATGTAATGTTCTCAAAAGCCATCTGTACTGAAGAAAGATTCAAAAACCATCACTTTTATAACATCTGGCTTGCCTAATCCCCAAAGCTTAATTCATATATATATATATATTTTGTCTGTGGAGTTATTTAAATAAATCTGGCTTGCTATGACATAGCAAAAACCTTAGCTAACCTTACAGAGAACATTTTAGAACACATGCTCAATATTTCAGTGAATTTGTTGCTCCACTGCTGAACTTGCCATTTGGAAATTTCAGATGGTAGCTGACAATATTGGCTATAATATTGAACATGTTTTGCTATAATATTAGGTCAGTAATGTATCTAAATGTGTAATTTATATGTCCAATAGAAATATGACATCAGGTGGTGGCATATGAAATTATATTTTTGTCCCCTAAGTATTTCTAATCTTGTTTTTAAGGAATACTCAAATTATTGTAATTTTCTGGTGAATAGTTTTGACTTAAGGCAGTTCATTCAAGGGAAATTTTAAATTATCATAACCTACGTATCAATCTGAAGAAAATCATAAATCTGCCTTTTGGCATAATTCCTTGAATTTGTATTTCTTCATCATCATATTTCTTCCCCACTTCTTGTTTGCTTACTTTTATCATCAGGCAATAGAGTAATAATTTACTTCACGCTTTTGTGTATCATAAAGATTGTATTTAGACCCCTGATGTTTTGGTGTAGCCAATTTATTAAGTGCCTAATATGAGAGATTTTGTTTGGTTAGTCTGCATTCACTACACCACTCTTTGTTCATTGTTTTCGGCTGATATACAAAAATATTACACTTTATCAGCTAGAAGCATAAAGATATTTTGAATTGCTGTTGTTAGTTAATTGTAAGTTTCTTATAAGGCTGTTTAATTATTATTTAATGAGAAAGTCATATGAAGGAAATTTCAGCACAGTTGCTATAGATAAAAAATAAATAAAAATATTAATAAAGGGAATTATAAATGTGGAAGAGTAACAAATAATAGCAGACAACAAGAAGTAAGAATCTGGTGGATGACTTCATCAGAGGCCAGACATCCATGCAGATTCAAAAATGGAATAGGTTTTCTGTAGAGGAAAAAGACTTTAAGGTCTGATATTTAATATCCTCTTTTGGCCTGAACCTAATCCGGGAAGTATGGGAAAGAAAAACACCTATCCACAAAGAAGAAATTGAAGACAGTCCTTTAAGTAAACTATGAAAAGAAGGGCTTAAAATCTTACCTCTAATAACATTTGTGGAACAAAGGAGGATGCTTTACCAAACGTGTTACAATGTAAACAAGGCAAATAGATGCGTGCACCTATCTCCATCTAGTGAGGGAAACACTAACTATAGATTTGAAAAAAATTTTGTATATTTTTTCGTAAAGATTTTTTAGGGTTTTTTAAAAGTTTTATTTTTGATTTTTTATAAAATTTTTTGACGTTTTTATGTATTTTTATAATTTTTATTTTCAATTTTTTAAATATATAATAATATTGCTATAGATAAGCAATTATTTTTAAACCTGTACAAAATTGCTAGTTGAGTTTTGCTTGCATGAATGATGCTTTTTGTATATAATTTATAAATTGTTTCCTGCTCAAACAGTTTGCTATATCTTAATATAAATAAAAGTCATTGTGGGTATGTGAGTATGTATGTGGGTATGTGGCTATGTTCCACATCTCCTCCTAAACCAATGGACGGTTTTCAACCAGATTTTGTACACTTATTATTTAAGACAAGGGGAAGACATTTATAAACTTTTTAAGTCCAAAAGTTAATTAAAAATTAACCGAAACCGTTTTTCCGCAGTAACTTCGGAGCAAATTGTCTGGCAAAACATATTTTTATACCATCCTAAAGTTCAAATTTTTACCTTTTCAATAATACCAATTTCATTTCTGTAACATTTTTCCTTCGATTGTTATTAATTTTTAAAAGTTCAGACAACAATTAAATAATTAACAAAGCCCATTGACTCGGCGATTCTCGATGAAGAATATTTTATTTTTCAATCGACTGTCACGTGATCCTTCAGGAATGCGAAAACATGTGGAATAAATTATTTTTAAAATCAAATATCATGTAATCCTTCTTTCCGCTGTAACTTCGGAACAAATTGTCCGATACAAATTATTTTTATACCATCTTAAAGATAAAAATTTTGCCTTTTCAATGATACCAATTTTATTTCTGTGACATTTTTCCTTCAATTTTTATTAATTTTTTAAATTTTACGTGCAGACGATTTTGAAATAACGCAAATTTATAGCTACTCAGTTGCTAGGAAATGGTTAGACTTTGAACTAATTTACCTTTATTTCTGAAAATTTTGCTTATATTTATAAATATCCATAAAATAAGGCAGAATTTACATGTATCTGTCTGTCTGTCGGTCGATCGGTCGGTCACAAGAACTCCTCCTAAACGGTGAACGGTAGCGACGTGAAATTTACACACGGCATTCTAGAGCATATTTTTAGCTCAAAGGTGTTATTTTCAACTTTCAGAGTTAATTAGTTCTTAAGATATTTAATTAAATAATGAACATTAGCCGCTTTTAAGCCTAATGCTTAGACGTTTTTGGCCAATAACTTCTGAAATCTTTATTAGACAACAATTATTTTTATGTCATTTTAAAGACCAGAAAATGATTTTTTTATTGCTATTAATTCCATTGCGATGAAATGTTTTCTCCGATTGCTATAAAGGTTTAAAAATATTTTTTAACGTAATTTCTAGCAATACTTTTTATTCTTATTAAAATAAATTCAAGCCAAATTACTGTTTCGCGCGCAGGCTTTTGACAGTGTTAATTGTCAGGGGCACCTTCCGATAAGCCTAGAATGATAGTCGGTGTGCCAGTACTACTAATACGTAACCTCAATATACCGAGACTGCGCAATGGCACACAGTTAAAAATTACACACCTAGGTACAAACGTCGTGAAAGCTACTGTTATGACTGATATAGGGAGAAGAGAGAGTGTTTTAATTCCACGCCTTCCGATAACACCGAAGGATTTATCATCACAGTTCAAAAGGTAACAAATCTCTGTAAAAATATCATTTGCGAGGCTCAGGGCCAGACACTGAAAGTGGCAGGCGTACATTTGGAAATACCATATTTTCCCCATGGGCAACTATATGTGGCCTGTTCACGTGTGTACAGCCCACACAACCTCTACATCCGTGCAAATAACGTGGTATACAAAAGTATATCATCATAGATAAACAATTTACATAACTATATCAGCATACATGTACAGTACACTCCTGTCAGCCGTCCAATTAAGTATTATCAACCGTCAGAACTTTTCCTTTCCCCTTTCAAAATGCAACAAAACATTTACATTCGTGAATTAAAAAAAAAGAATAATTCAAACTCTTCGCGCACGAAGTCGCGGGTAACAGCTAGTAAGCAAATAAATATTAAAAAATGTTGATATCGCATCTATAGTAAATTGTTTTGGCTTTTACTGAACATTTGCTTTCCAAGACTAAGACTAATCAAATTTCACTGCAGTTAAGACAAAATTTTATTTCTGTTATAGTTTGTTTTGTTTTCATTTTAGAGGATTTTAGAACAGTCTTGGTAGCTCTGGTATAGATATCTGGAAATTTCTTCCAGTGTTTTAAAATTCTGCTGCCTACATTTTAGGGATTTGGGCATATTTGTTCTTTTCTTTTCAAAACATTCTCTGTGTATTCTGCAATAAACCAAATTATTCCATTTAAAAATCCTTTTACCCAATCTTCATTGTTGGAATTTATCGCTATTGCTTTATATCTGCATTCTCCATTGATCTATATTTTAAAAATACTGTAATGATTTAACTGTTACTATTAAATTTTATTTATATAACATTTGATATTTATTCCTTAAATTATGTTTTATTTTATCAATTTTAAACTTTTATTTTATATTGTATACTACCAATTATATTTTGTAGTCTTTTTCACTGTGACTTGGAGAATAATTTTCATGAAGATTATTATTTACCAATAGCTTAAGATCAAATAATATTGGATTGAATGTGGTGACCAATTAAGCAACATTTGACAATTTCTGTCATGTTTTGCAAAAATGAAACATAGAAATTTGAGTAGCTTATCATTATTATGAACCAGGTCAAAGTTGTAAAATTTCATGAGTGATTTAGAGTGAGTGAATGTATTTTGAGGTTTCAAATAGTATTGGTTTATTTTCAATATTGTGAGTGTTTTTCTTGAAATGCTATTATATTGTTTCCATTTTTTTGTTCAATCTGATAAATTTATATGTTAAGTTCAGTATTTGATTTCAGATTTATTTTTTCTTTTTTAGATCATATGAAGTGTTTGGAAATAGGCCTTCATTTTATGCATTTAGTCACAGAGGAAGAGTTTTAAGCTCTGTGTACAGTCAAGGAAATCTATGAAACTATGTCTTTTCAATTAAACCTTCTATTTATTTATATATTTTATGTATTTTCAGCATAAAATAAATAAACAGATATGTTTCATTTTTATTTCGTGTATTATATTCAGAATTGTTTAATGTATGTATATTAATTTTGTTTTATACTCTTCACTTTAAAACAATAAATTACATATTTTCTTGTATATACGCTAAATGAAAATGCTCTACTTTTAAACTAAAGAATTATTAGAAGAGACATTTTAAATTTTCTGTTTATAATAATGAATATTCATGCTTGTCTGCGACTAATTAAATGGAACACATTTGATACATTCATATCGTAATAATAGCTGAAATAAATTATTTTATAAAAGTACATGAATTTACTAGTTAAGAATTTTAGCATGAATAATTTTCATAACTAAATAGTGACTTTGAATGCAAATATGACTAATTGTTGCATGTAAATATCAGTGTAAGAATGACAATATTCTGGTTTAAACAATATAGTTTTTTGGATATACTTCATGCAAGAACAAAGTATTGTCTGAAAAATAATTTTTTTATGTATATATTTGAATGAGCTTTATATGTAAGAAGGCGTAAGTGTTGAAATTTGGAATAACTAGCAGTTTTCTGTCTTTTGAATAGAGAAGAAAATTTCATAAATAATATTTCAAAAATACTGTTTATTTCAGTTGACATACTTGGTTGTAATGCATGATGATGGATACATCTTGTTTGATGTAATTTAGTTATGTTTCATGTGTAGTCATATCAACAGAAGATGCCACGCTTCCATTTTTTAAGTCCTTGACTCATGGGGCTTGGCTAAATATGCTAGCTGAATGAGATTTAAAACAACCTCCAAAATTTCAAAATGGATCAATATTTTAATTCTCATTTTACTTTATTATTTTTGTTTATACTATTAAAACATTTCATACTAGCTGTTAAATCATGTCTTGTTAAATATTTTTTATAATACAGTATATCTGAAATTAAATAAATTACAGTACATAAAATATTAATTAGTGAAATAAAGTAACAAAATTATTTTTCACATTTGTTTAAACTGCTGTTAATAAATTCTTAAATACCTTATAAAACATTGTAGTTATTTAATGATGTTCTATATATATTAATATTTAAAGATTAAAATAGTTATTGCACCATTCAATTAAAATTGATAATGATTCAGTTTTTGAAAATGTGAATGTCTTATGACAAAGTAAGAACAAATTCCCTATTAAATTTTTGTGCATTTGTTTATTTATTTGGATTTTTCCAAACCGATTCAATTTTTTGCCAAAAAAATATTAATGGTCATGTTTTGTTTAGCTAGGCTTCAGGTGTGGTATTTGAAAATTTTTTATAAATTTGGAGGCATAAGTTTGTTTATTACAGAAAACTCATGAAAAGATTTTTTTTGGATATTGATATTATTTTAAAATCATGGTTTTTAATTTTGTCTTTATATATTAACAGCGAAAATATTTACAACATAGTGATTTGAGTTTTATGGACTGAAGAACCCTGATATTTAAAAAATAGGGCTTGAAAACATTTTGGATGCTTAAGTATGCTTATAGGAGATTAAAGTGTTTTCTTGGAATTAACTATAAAAGTCTTTTAGAGAATTTTATTATGTGATTCATACAAGAATAAAAACAAATACAAGCAATCTATGCCAGTGGACTCATCATTACTGAGATGTCTGAACATTTCACATGCTAAAAATTTTAATATACAGTAAAGCACAGTTTATGCATCTTTCAAGGGACTGATATAAAACGACATATAAACAAGATTTTAATTAACAAATTGAACACTAGAAAGCCGGGGAGCGGTCATTTTGACTGCAAATGGAATTTAAAATGCTCATATTGCCTTTCTTTTTTCTTCCATTTCCTATTCCTTCATTGACTTTTCCTAATTAATCATAAAGAACATGTGGAACAAAAATGATTTGTTTTTGCTTGTTATTATTGACCCTATAAAAGTTCATACCTAGAATAGACATTTTCCGTGGATTTCAACTTTTTTAGTATCGGATTTTATCATTCTTAATTTTTTATTTTATAATAATTCTACAATATTTTTAATTTCTTAAGTACTTTTTGTATAAATTTATTTATTTTATTGTTCGATCAATTATACTTTTTTTACTTCTCGATATTTACTATGTTTGGCACGAATCATTGTTTATGAAGTTCAGCTTTTTTTTGTTTCAAGCCTGTGTCATGTCTGCTAGAAAGACTGACTGCGGTCATTTTGACTGCTGAACAACCAACATACCTTATGTTGCTTTTTCTACTCTATTTTTTTGTTTTGTCTTTTCTGTTGTTTTACTGAGACATGACACATTTCCACAGAAAAGCTGATTTCAGCATCAGATTTTATCGTTCTTAATTTTCTTTTATATAATAATTCTACAATATATTTAATATCTCAAGCACTTTTTATATAAATTTATTTATTTTATTGTTTAATTAATCATACTTATTTTACTTCTCAGGGTTTATGTTTGGCTGCTTATACAAAGTATTCAATTTCTCACCAGCCGACTTTACAAAATAAAATGGCGAACCATATGAATATTTCACACAATGAGTTTCAATTTAATTTATATTCCCGAGTAACAAGCTAGTCGAAGAGGGCGGCTAGTATGTAACACACCGAAACCTCTCTACATTTGTCAACCACTGTTCCAAGGAAAATTGGCTGCTCTAAAAGGTTATTATATTTGGGAGTGAGAGTATAAAATATTTAAATAAGATCTAATTTGTCATTTCTGATAAATCTAATTTTAAAAATTTTCCAAAGAAAAAAAAATACTTTATCCGAAAATTTCTCTCTCTATTTCTTTCTTTTCTTTTTTCGTTTTTAGAAATAAGATAAAATTTGTGTCTTGTTTGGGTCTTTCAGCTCTTTTGGAGGTCATTTTTTTAAATTGTAAAAATATATCTATAATTATTTCGTCAGTAGTTGTTGAGGATAGGCAATAATATCGTCTATTTTTCCTCAAGTCGTTGAGCTGATAGTTTCATTCACTGATGGTCGCGACCATACTAACAAATTTTTTTGTCAGAGTTCGAATCAGCACCTGAAAGGCAAAAATGGACTCTTTAATGCCCAAACCCGGTAGAGTCCGAAATTCATTCTTGTCTTCACATTCACCTCAGTTGTCGTCTTTGTCATCTGGTCACTGTTCAAAATTAAGAGGTCCATCCCAAAATAGGGCCCATGTTGCTTCAAAACGGAGCGTTAATATAACTAAACTAATCTACAAACAATTAATTGTTTATAGATTAGAATTATTGACACTTCATTTTATAAATGCAGAACTTTTTCTTGTTGTCACACTATCTAATGATTCAGTTTTAGCCGTGAGATGGGTAATATATTTCCAGTTTCTGCAAAGGATTGGCTTCCGTTTCTTCAAGAAAACGATTAATTTTGCCGGTATTGTATCTGAAAGTGGTGAAAATAGGATTTTCGATTTATTTAATAATTGTCTAAGGAAGCAGACGCATAAACACACGTTATTTAACATAGGAGCAGAAATTTTATGTAGGAATGTGACTCCGACATCTCGTGAATTTATCACCATTAAGTGGAATTTAAAATATCTCGTTAGACGCAACCGCGTCCAGAAAATTCTAAAGAACTTAGTTTTGTGCTGAAATACATTTTTGAATTCGGTATAAAATGGAACGAAGAAACAACTCCTTCCCCAATTATCCGAATTAACAACCATTTCCTATATATAGGACTACTACAGTGAAACCTCTCATAATGAGCAAAATAAATTGTAAAAAAAAAAAAAAAAATGACTCGCTTAACGAGCGACGTTTCGCACGACGAGGAGAGGGGAATTCCCGGATTTTGTGTATGCTACTGTCATATCCATGGAGCTTTTATTTTGCTTTAATTCTTATCAAACGAGGTGTCTTGTACTTGTGCATGCACTTTTAACTTTAACCTGTTTTAATTGTTAATCGAATGAGATCTTTTGTTTTGATTTCTTTTTTCTAGTAATAAACGTTTTGAATAGAATGAATGACTGGTTATTTTCACTTTTTTGATTCCAGTAATATTTTAGGCCATGTTTTTTTTAAAAGCTATGTTACTGCCATGCATTTACTGTTGTTGATACGCTATGTAACAAATGATGTGACGTATTTGAGTGACGTAACGAGTTGACTAACGTAGTAGAGTCAATGCCGTAACGTAATTGACTTTATTTTATTTAATAAAGATAACAGAACAGGTACATCAGTCCTTGTTTAGCACCCGTTAAGCATTTTCATTTCTGAAAATCCTATCCGAATCCCATGCTAGTTGATTCTGCATAAAAGATAAGATGAAGATGATGCAGGCTCCTTAACGATCTTGTATATAATTTTCTTTGAATAAACGTTATACAAAATTTTTTTTTAGTATTTTTTTCGGCATGGAACGCATTATCGTATTTTACATTGATTTCTATGGGAAAAATTGTTTCGCATAACGCATTGTTTCTGCAACGAATTATGCGAGGTTTCACTGTAATTAGAAGTGAAGTTTTCGAAAATTTGGATTTAACTGTAGCATTTGCTAAATTATTCTTTCCTGCTTTAAGTTCGGATTCAATTCTAGGCTTCTTTCTTTATGTTACAGCTTTAAGACTGAAAAAATTGTGTGAAACAGAAGCCATTTCACTTAGTTTCAAGATAAGAAATTTCTCTTCTTACTTTTCCTAAAATAACTTCCTTTTCCAATTGCAATTTCGAGCCTGGGGTAATTGCAACTGTAATGCAGTGCAATTAATTTGTTCAATTCAAAAATGTGTTTAAGGATTATAACAAATCTTGTGTAGCTAGCCATTATTTGAAAAATCTGTTATAGTGAACCTTTGGTTATAGGTAGGCTTGCCAGATTTCTGAAATGTTCAACCGGGACACCGGAATGTCCCCCAGCGTCGCGGGTATTCAAGGGTACACACCCTTGGCGTGTTTTAGAGGGTAGTTTATTCTCAAAGCTATGAATAAATGGTTACTGATTAAGAACCTAAACCAGGGGTAATAATAAATGACACAAGCATATAAATTTAAACATTTTAATTCTTACATGTTAATATTTATAAGTTACTTAAGTAAGAAGAAACACTTTGAATGAGGAATAAAAATTGGAACAATATTTACATGTACTTTTCATTGGCTAGGACTTTTTTTTAGAAAGTCTTTTTTTGTTTTTTTTAATCTTGTTGTAAAAATCTTCACAAGCTAATCCGATATTAATTTTACATGCCATCAAGCCTTTAACCGTAGATTCCTTCATCAAACCCCTATCATCAGTCCATGCGTTGTTCATCAAAGAAAATACTCTCTCAACTGGTGCTGATGTCCCAGGTAAGCAGAAGGTACACTCAACAATCTTGATCAGATTGGGGGCTGCTATGTGATTCTCCTTGAAGTGACCAAACAGCCTGAGCCATTTTTCTTCATTTGAAATAATCACATCTCTGGTAGTCTCTTCTTGCTCCCACTGTTCCCAATTTGACTGCAAATACTCCTTAGGAAGCACAACTTCGTCAAACAGCTGATCATTGTTTATTTTCATATCGGGTACATCAAGAAGACTGCTATTAATAATTTCAGCAGAAGTTTCGGCGTTCTCCCAATCAACAGTATTTGTTTTGGTCAGATTGACCCATGAAAACTGCTCAGCGTTTCCAAAACTATTCTCCCAGAGGTCCAAGTATGCAATGCATCTTTCATAAAAGCCATCAAATTCTTCTTTCACACTGTTACGAACTTGCTCATCTAGATTCCTGTAGATGTTCTTTGCGCCCATAGGGATAAAGTTTGAAGCCTTTCTTTCTGTCAGGTTTCTTTTGAGAGATTTGTGAGCTTCAGCAACCTCAAAAGCTGTAGTGTTATCTTTTTCCATTCCCAGGATGGCCTTGTTAAACAGTGCAAGCTATCCGTGGACAAACCACAAGTATAACTCGCCCGTTGAATCAGTAAACAAGTTTTTTATTGTTGATGGGCACATTTCTTGGTCTGAAAAAACGCTTTCAGGCCTTCAAAAATCTAAAATTCTTTCGAGCTCCGGCATCATTGATAGAAACCGGATGTTCCCATGTTGAATGAGTTTACGGTACTGTATCTCGGCATATTCGTATGGAAGTATTATAAATCTTCAACCAGTAAGGCCTCAATATCGATTGGGAGACTATCTACTGCAGTTTGCACACAGTTGTGCACAATGTGTGCTCCACATCCGATTCTATTGATTTCCCGTCCTATGCTATTCTTGAGTCGATGGAAAACATTTTTTTGCCTGCTCTTTTCACACCACCGAAGTTAGTGTTGTAGTTATCTCCACAAAAGCCAACTACTTTGTTGTTCAAATCGTTTTGCAACAGAACACAGCATAAGTGATTTGTAAGAATTTCAGACGTTTCACCCGCCACAGATTTGAAATCTCACAGCTTTACTTGCACACCTGAATTAGGATTAAAGTAGCACACAACAATTGGCTCAAGTTTTATATCCTTTCTGTTTGATGCATCCATACTTACAGATACGTAGTTTGACTTAGTCAAGTCTTCTTTAAGCTCTTCTTGAGCTAAATGAGCTATGACATTTAAAACTATTGCCTCACACTTAGTTTTTCCGAGTGAGAATTTAGGTTCAAAAAACTTAGAAATTAGTTTTGATGAACAAGAATTCGAATTGAAACTTATGCTATGGTTTGCTCTGTGGTAAGCAAAGGTCGCCTCTTTCGCTACTAAGTCTAAGTTTTTGTCATTAGAGCTCGCAGTCTTAAAAAAACTGGTCAGTTTTGATGAGCTAGCAGCACATGCTAAACTCTTTTTGTGTTTACTCGACTGCAAATGATCTTTTATATCGGATCGACCACCGCGAGCAACCGAAAGCTCAGAATTACAATGTGAACATTTAACTCTATCGTCTTGATCTTGATTACCAGTACATACCTTCTTCAAAAAAGGGAATTCATTCTGTAATCCTCGGTGAATTTAGACGACCGTTTTGGCATTTTGACAGAGAACGCAATTCTCTATCGCAAGTGACTAGAGCCGAGGTGGGCGAGTCCAATGTTATTGCACACGAGGGGGTGTAGCGTGCAGCGAAATCTCTTCTGGCGCTAAAGCTACATCCCATAGTGCCCAATATTGGACTCGCCCGGAGAGCCTCTCGCATCGCGCATGGTCACGATTGGCGAGACAATACGATACGATGACAATATTATTTATTAGCAGACCATCACTCTTCTATAGTTTTCACTTTTCATACAGTACAGTGAAATAAATGACAAAGTAATTATCCTAAATAATCCTTCACAGTTAATTATTTTTAGACTTTTTTGTTCATCTATAGTCAAATTTAATTTTTACCGGGACGTGAAGTAAACCGGCCGGGACACCGGGATTTTGTCTGAAAACTGGGACTGTCCCGGTCAAACCGGGACGTCTGGCAAGCCTAGTTATAGGGAACTTCTGGATCAGCCCGTTGAGGGTTCGTTATAACGGGGGTTTGACTATATATTCCTTTCTATTGGCGAATTTGAATGGTAGTTCTTGTAGTTCTTTTCTAAATTTAATTTATGTTAATGAGATTGAAAAAAATTTTCGTAATCGAAAAGGTCATTACTTGTCGTCCTAATCTTTCTACCTGATAGTGAATTTTAATTGTGACATTGATTATTTGAAGAAAAAAAATTGTGTCTTCAAAATTTTATACGCATAACCGAGAAGGCAGCTTTAACGAAAAAAATCTGAGCTATCAAAAGTTTGTTACGAGAATTAAGATGTCTTAACCCTCCGACTGCGTATTTTTTAAAAATCGTTATTTAGATGCAACGTTCGCAAACATGTTGAAATACCGTTGAACAAAGCGAATTGTTATTTATGTGCAAGGCTTTATAACGCGACGATGTAATAGTACTAAGTAAACACATCAGCTTGTGAAATCATCAGCATTAGAAAATAGATTTACTTTCTACCCGCGGGATAAGCAGTCGGAGTGTTAATCATTTATACTTTTTACATTCTATTTGGCATTTGATGTCTATAACTTCACTAATTTATCTTTCTGTTAAAGAACTAGGTTTATTTCTCATTTATCTGAGATTCTTAAAGTCGAAATTCTTTCTTTACACTTTGTTTTTATATGCAATGCTAAAATGAACAAATAAAAACTTTTACTTTAAACAAATTTGAGTTAATTTTTTGAAATGAGTCGAGTGAATTTAAGTCCATCTATTTCACTATTTATTCGCTTGAAAATTCGTTGCTATCCTTTTCACATATTTTTTTTATTTATTCACAATCGTTTCGTTGCTATCTTTTTCATAAATTTCAAGTCAAAAATTTCTTTTGAAGTTGAATATGAATTTAGCATTTGTTTTCTGTGTTGTGGGAAATCAATGTAATGTTTAAACATTGTTCATAACTAGAATTAAAATATCACCAAGAGCATAATTTGTTCAATATTACCACATGCCACTCGAATGTCGAAATTCAAAAATTTTGAAAGTGGATGAATTATTTTTCTAGCTTAATTTATCCAGTATTTCGCTCTTTTTTGGTACCTTTTTTATTTAATTATATAGTGTATATATTATGAGAATAAATAAATATAGATATAAACAATTAGGCTTTTTTGAAAAAAATTCAAAACAATTAACCATGACTAAAACAACTCATAGGAGTTAGTACATGTGATTAGTTTCAATCCTCAAATTTCACCTATCTTTGGAGCAGCATAGCTGCACTAAAAAAATTTCAACTCAACACAAACCAACCCAATCCTCAACATGTATTTATTTTTCTTTCTTTTCGTCATATTCTATATCCTTTGTAATTATTACAATTGAATATTATAGTTAATTACTATGCAGTCATTTTTTGCGCTGTTTGGAAGAAAATAAATTGGTAAATCTGAATAAATCGGTTCACTCGGCGAATGAAGTTTTTTAAATAAAGGACATAGTCCGCCAGTGGTTTGATAACAGTGAGAGCTCGTAGGAGAACTGAAAATATCTAAAGCGATATACAGAAGACTTAAAATGCCGTATCGAAGAACTGCTTCAAACCCTGAACCGAAACTGAATTTATGGGCCGCATTAGTTCTTAGTGAAACATGATCAAGTTCTGTGTCATAGTATTCTTATACAGAACTATATTCATCGCAATGTTGAACATTTATGTTGAATAAAAAAAGAATTTGCAGATTCTGGAGTGTTTTTCATTTCAGTTGCTTATTATGAAGAAAAATTCGAAAATATCTCTTTAATTTACTTCGTTTCAGTTCTTGTTTTAAAGAAAAATCCGAAAAGCACTCTTTCATTTACTTCGATTGTAAATTAAAAAGAAACCTCTCAATCACCTTCGATTTAATTTAATGGACTGTAACAGAATAACGATTTGAAGGTGTTTTAAAATTCTTCAGAAATTTATTTAAATCCATTCAACAAGTTTTAAGAATTGGAAAATAGCCCTAATATGGAATAAAATCCATGAGATTTTTGTCAAAAATGTACTCTAAAAACTTTAACTTTCTATTTAAAAAGATTTTGCTGGACTTGTATATTTTTAAGCATGAAATGCATTATTTTAAAAATGGCATTATATGAAATTATATAAACAAATGCGCATAAGCCTTTCATGATATACAATAAAAAAAGCACCAATTAATATGAATTTTCAAATAAAAAAACATTTTCAAAAGGTTTTTTTTACTTACTCTTTACACCGATATAAAAAAATAATAATAAATGTTTGTTCAGCATTGTTTTGAACTAGATATATCAAAACGCTAGTGCAGTTTTCTTCTGAGAAACCTTAATTCTACAAATTTTGAGGAAAAACAACCGTAAAATTTTGAAAAATATTTTGTTATAAAATTATTCGCATTAAAATCTTTCGTTTTTGGAAATTTAAATTGTATGTTACATTTTGATATTTGAATGAAATTTTATATTCAGTTTTGAACAATAAAAAAATACATATTAAACTGGATTTCTGATTAGCTACGAAATAATTTCTTCTGCAGACGTAAAAGCTAATAATTTTTTCTTAAATGAATTTCGCATTATTTCACACATTTTACAACCAGACTGGGGATGTGTTAACCTGTAGCGTAAAAGAGTTTAAGTAAAGTGTTCGTAAAAGGGATAGTTAAAAATAATTTCAATGATTAAGCCGGTAATGCATATTTCTTTGAAAATCCTATATATTATTGTTTAAACGCTTAGTTTAGTTCTATTAACGTCCCGTTTTGAAACAACACAAGGGCTATTTTGGGACGGACCTCGTAATTTTGAGCTGCAATCAGGTAACGGGAACGTCACCTGGGCTGGCACCCCATTATCCAAGCTTCCGCACCGGCGGGGGTCGTTTGGCCATTGCGTATGATTTAATGTGCAATCGGCCCCATGCACGGCGGATCTTCATTGGAAACGGGTTTCGAGCCCGAAACCCTCCGGCTCCGAAGCAGTGACTTTGCCACTAGACCACAGCGGACCTCTTTGTGTAAAGGTTAAAGGTTGCCTTATGTTATATATCTCAAAATATATGAGCTTTTTCTGTGTTATTTTGTCGAATTTTTTCCCATTTTTTAGTTGTGCAATTTTTTCATTGGTCTATAAAATCATTTAAAAATATTGAAAGAAGATCCGAACTGGTAACCAAAAATATTAATGCACTCATTTTTTTCTGTACAAGCAGTGTATTATTAAATTGTTTTTAAATAATAACACGATTCAGACATGAAGCAGTGGCATAGAGACGGAGAGGCAAGGGGGATATACATGTCCCGGGCGCCAATCTGGGGAGTCATAGAGTCAAAACATTATTGCGTTTATGTCAGTTTTTGAAGCAAAATATGATGATTTTTTGCGTTTATGTCACTTTTTGAAGCAAAATATGATGATTTTTTGCGTTTATGTAACTTTTAGAAGCAATATATGTACAATTAATACCATTCTCCGAGCGCCATTTACACTTGCTGATGACAACTGGGATAAAAAAAAATCATATTATTCCCAAGGCACCATTTATCTTCGCTACGCCACTGGCCATGGTGACAAAACATTACCGAGTTCATGTCACTTTTTATAGTCAAATTTGATCAAGGAATTAAAAAATACTCCACCCCGGTAGCTGTTTACACAAGTTAAGCCATTGAGGATGATTGGGGGGTGGACATCATATTATCATCTGGACGCCACTTACCTTTGCTACGCCACTGATACGAAGATGGATTAATAATATTTAATGAAATGACTTCCTAGTTTTGAGACAGACATTTTTAAGATTTTAAATACTGTAAAATATTCTGAATTTTCAGCAGTACTTGAAAATCGTAATTGTTGTTTAGTTTATTTACTCATAAACAATGAATATTTTTGAAAATGAAAATCTATAGTTAGAGAATAACAGTTAGTTTATTCTATTTTATATCAGAACCGTTCTTTTATTATACACTTAGTACTGAAAAAGATGAAAGCACATGAATATATTTTGAGATGAGAAAAGAGTATTCAAAATTTGTACATCATATGCATGAAATTTTCTTGAAAGTAACTGTCACAACCAGAAGATTTCCTTGAATAAACATTAAGAGCTTGTCCCTGAAAATAATTAGCTCTGTGCTAAGAATTTCTTGAATAAATATCCTCTATGTATTGAATAATAAAATGATATCTTCTTCTGAATAGTACATCTAAGCTCTTAACTGAACAATACTACTGAGATCAATCTAATTTGTGAGTTTTACGCCTGGTTCTGGGCGAGAGAATTAAGGAAGTGCGAATGATTTTTTTTCAGCCCGAGTTAAAAAAATAATATATTTTATGAAAACAGTTTTTAAAAAAATTATTAGTGGGCTAAAAAGCAATTTTTTTCTTTTTTTTTCATTATTTTCTACTTTTTAGTCTTTTTTTTATAATTAATTATTATAAATATTACGGAATATTGAAATCAATTTTTTCTCAAATTCACTACCAGGTGGCGTCACTCGTACAGAAGCAAAGTTTAATTAAATGAATCGCTTAAATGATTATGAGATCCTGAAAATATTAAAATAGTGAGTTGTCATCGAGAACACACAAATGTGCAAAATTTGAAAACTCTAGCACCTCAGGAAGTGAGAGAAAAATTGATTACAAAATTCCGTCTTTGCAAACAGGAAACAAGTCTAGTTAAATACAAAGTGTTTAAAAACGACTAAATCTAAAGATAAACGAGATGCTTCGTTTAAGGTGTAATTTTGTTTTTTATTTGCCAATGTGAAGTTAGACGAAAACAGGCTTTTGTTTTCTTCATTGAGGCATTTCTAGCGATACTTTTCCAACCTTTCTCCTTTATTTTATTATCTATAATAGTTCGTGTTTTCTTGAAAGTGGAAGTATTCAGTAAGCTCTATCATTTTTCGAAGAAGTTACAAAATTTTATGTACAGAATCTGATTTTTTAAAATTCAAAATAGCATACAAAAAAAGGAAACTTGTGTAAGGTATAAATAATTATCTTGGAGAACGAGCTTTAATATTTTAAAAGAGGATTTTGCAATTTAAAAGATAATCGAAATTGCATCAATACTTTGTTCTTGTCAACTATAATATTTATTTAAGCGGTTGCGAAAGAAAAATAAAAGGTAATTTTTAAATATACGAGATAAATTTCTTTTACGCGTAAATTATATCTTTTCCTTTCAAAAAAGTAGTGAAGTATAAAAAAATATTTTAATTTACTGGGTTATGGATTAATATTGGGATTTTTTTATTTAAAAAATTAAAACATATTGAAATCACACTTTCACTGCTTATCGAAATCTTACAGACCTGAGCAGAACAGAATGAATTTTTAATATTCTCCATCGCCGTATTTATGCTTTCCCCTAAGAGATTAGCAATTTAAGTAATACTTCTCTTTAATCCCCTTTATGAATACCATCTAACTTTTCTAAAAATCTTTCATTTCTCTTAAAGTAAGAAGTTTTTCGACAAGTGCCATATAATCTCTTAAATTTGAAGAAAGTTAATTAATTTCATATTCAAAGGAACTGCAAGATTTGAAGGATTAATAAAGAATAGTTGAAGTAGAAGAAATTCGTTCAATGAAGATATTTCAAAGCTAAATACTTTTTACAGCAATCACATCAAAGGAAATGTGTATTAATATAAAATAAACTTAACTAAACTTAACATCTCTTCACTTATAAATAATTTTTATAAGTTAAAGAGGTTCGAAATAGAATTCAGTAATTCATATTCTATGTAAATCATTAATTTATTTCAAGCTATTGTTTAAATGATTCTCCTTCTTGAGATATTTCATGTTTAAATAAATTTCGGATGATTCACTACCGAAAAACATTATGCTGCGTAAACTTAATTGGAAAGGAATGCCTTTTAGCCCCAATACTTTTGAAGGTAATTTAAAACTGAAGCTTGAGGGTATAATTAATAACTATTCATGACAATGGATCCTCAAACTTTAGCATTGTATGCATCATTAGGATATATTTGTGTACTGTTTTCCTAATTACCATCACTAGAACGTGTATATAATCGTAATTATTGAGATCATTATTACTTTCTGAATAGCTAATTTATTTAAAAAATTACGGACACGGAATTCACGGAATTGTTTCGAGGTTTCATTGAAATTAAATGAGATTTCTCAAAAATATTGTTAATTTCATAGAAGCATGGAAGTCATCGTAAAATTCGTTGGGCTGCGTTAATAAAGTTTCTGTTGTCTCTGAGTTATATAAAGCAGTCTGAAGATTTTATATCATGAGAGTTTGTTGATGGTGAGTTGAAATAATAGTTATAATTATTACATTATTACTTTCAATTCATTCATAAAATTTTAGGATACAATAACGGTAATGAATATGTACACAATGCATCCGTCTTTTTCGCCAAAACATTTAACAAGTCATCAAAATTTTATTGATTAAAATGAAATTATTTTCAAATAATATTCCAGATATTTCTTAAGCATGATATTTAAATAATAAGGTTATTAACACACATATTCATGAAAAATTTTATTAATAAAAGTGACATAGAGAGCTTCACCAAATTGAGCAACGATTTCCAAAAGACGATGAAATGTTTAAACGACATTTGAATGAATCAGAAAATGCTTGGAGGTTTGCTGTAGTGATTTGAAGTCTGAAAAAAATATGAAATGTAAGACAAATGAATAAATTTTCATCATTCAGTAATATATTTATTCAAAATTCTTAGCTTGGATGATGAATTTTCATGTTACGTTTAACTGCAGATCAGAAAATTTAGAATTTTGGTCACTCCATTTATATAAATCTTATTGGTGGGTTGTTTATTGGTGTAAGCGCCATTTTTGACCATATTGCGCCAGATTACACAACTGCATTTATCTAAAATAAATTGAGTAAAAAACTGTAGAAACAATAAAAATAAATTTGTGAGAATAATCAAATAACGATGTTCGAGTGGTTTCTAAAGTGAAGTCATGGCAAAAGCGCAAAGGTATGTTAAATTAGAAAATAAAATTCAATGGATTTTAAAAATGGAAAAAGTTGAACGTGTGGGATATTACCTACCAATGTCGAGATAGTAACAGAAATTATTTGAAAGTAATGTAACCGTTGAGGATCGAAAATTCGTCGGTGTACAGCTAAAAGTGATCAAGTCAAAAGAAAAAAAAAATGGGTCAATGTATTCTTGCTGTTTTAAAATGTCATCTTTGTAGCAGGAAAAATCACGCATCAGGGCCGTACCGAGGTGATCCTGCGCCCTTGGCGGAACTGGCAAAGCTGCCCCCCCCCCTACGTGACACATTTTCATTAATTTGTCATCCCTTCTATAAAACCCCTATCCGGAAAAAACTACATTCCTTCAAATATTTTTATACACAAATTTAGCATATTTTATGATTTATTAAATAGGTTTAATAAAAATTACGTATTCTTAAAAAATACTTTAATGAACTATATTCATGAAAAATACTGTTCACAACAAAGTAAATGTATCGTCAAATAAATTACAAATTGCACATATTTTCTAAAAGAGAGAAAATAAAGAAAATCTATATCTTATTGCAGCTATTGAACATTGACTTTTGTTTGATGCATAATAAAGAAGAGAATTTATTTGCTTCGCACTGTGTATAGTGTATAGTACATAAATTACTATTTAGAAATAAAAGAAATTAGAGCTGAACTTAAGAGTTGAGTGCATCTGAGCTGAATTCAAATTTTATTAATATCAAATGACTTTTTCTAGATCAGAGGTTCCCAACCTGTGGTAAGCGTACCCCTGGGGTACGCGGGGGACAAGTTAGGGGTACTCAAAAGTGATTTTGGTAATGGCGGAAAACACAAAATATAAGAACATTCTAGAATTTCTTTTCATCAGGTTCGTTTGAAAAATGAAAACCTTACGAGTTCGAAAGCCTATTTACGGAATAAGAAAAAGGAGAAAGTAGATCAATATCTAGTAATTGAATAATTGTTAGTTTTCGTCTTCATCGGGCACTGTGGTCCCCGCATTATAACCCCCATTACGAGCGGAACATGTGACGACCCCCCATTTTACCGGGGTGCGACCCGTCATCGGAGATGGGCCCTAAGAGCCACACCACCATTACTGTATCCACCAAGGGAGCGAGAACCTGTTTACTTATCCAGCAGCTTCTTATCTGTGAACTTTGCCATATTGGGATCATGTGATTAAATATACGATTATATAAAAATAAGGAAATTAGTGATAATGTGATTAAATAAGGAAATTAGTTTGTCATTTTAAAATTGAAAAGTATTGTTGCAAATCATACATTTTTAAAAATTTCTTTAAATTAAAGAAAAAAACTGTAGAGTTATTAAATTGGTATCATTAAAAAGATATTTTTTTTTGAATTTTAAAATGACGTAAAAAACAATTTTTTTAGATGATATTTTTGAAAAATACGGCGAGAAGACAGCAAAATCTTGCCTACTTTTTTATTAACTGAAATTTTAATTATCTTTTGAGCTTTTAAAAGTTGATAGTGATTCTACTCTTGTTTTGAAGAGCATATGCGCCAAATTTCATCAATATCAAGCGAAAATGTCGATTTTTTAAAAAGACAAATAACATTCATCTTTGTATGCATTATTGGGAAGTAAAATTTCATGTTTAAATCAATTACAATTATCAAGACAAGTGAAATCAAGGAGATCATGAATTTGACGTAGAATAGTTGTATGATATTTTTTATGCAATAAACTCTAACACGAAATACTATAATGTTAATTTTATATTTTGCTTGTAATCATGCTTTTATATGCATATTTTTACTACTAATAAAAGCGCATGTATGCATAGGTGACTGTCTGTTGGCGCTCTACAAGACAGACCGTTGAGCCTAGAGTTGCCAAATTTTGTACAAACCTACTATGAAGGGTGGCAAATTACACCTCAGTGAGTTTTTTAAAACTTTAATTAATTGAAACTTAAGAAAGAATTTTTTTTTGGGGGGGGATTCAAAGATAATTACCGGAAATATTATCATTTAAAAATAATTTCTACACAGTCTTATATTTTTTTAAAAAAATTAACTTTTAAATGATAGCAGTCTAGTTGTCGTATAATTTTTTCTTAAATTTGACAATTTTTTTAAAAATATTTTTATGTATAATTTGCAACAATGCTGGCTTGAAAGGATCACTGATTCATCAAATCTTTAATTTAATATTTCGCTTAATGTTTAATTTAATGTTTATCTTATGTTAAAAATCGTGATATAAAAATTTATTTTGGTTATTACAATATAAAACCTTATTTTGTTGTAGTGAAATGCTGCCATTTTCGTTGCTTTCCCAGTTTTTTTAGTCTGATTTTTTGTTTATTTGCTGCTTAAAATTTACTTTTTCAATAGATTTACTATACTATTTTGATAGATTTACTTTTCAGCTATGATCTAAAATTCATTTTTTTCACTTATAGGGCATATAATCTTCAATGGAAACCATATCATCTATTTATTTGCAATAATTAGGTAAGACATTCAAGTTATAGTCATATAAATAAAATGTAATTAATGTAATTCAAATCTGAATTATGCATGATCGAAATAAAAATTAATTTTCATTGAGTTTAATGATATTAAAGAGCCATTCTGCCTAAGACTCTTTTAACAATTGAATGTAAAAATCAAAGTCATTAATTTTATTAGATTCAAAACATATTGCCTTAAAATTTAGCTCAAATTAGCTTGCGAAAAATTAAATAAGTTGATGTTTTTAAAATTAGTTGGCATAAATAATATATAACACAGGTCTGCAGCCAAAAAACTGCATAAGATGTTTTGACTGTTTCTTATAGATTTTTACTCACTGAAACCGGGAAAAATATTAAACAAATTCCATCACGACAGGTTTTCTTGCAAAATATTTTTAGTTTGATTAAGCGTAAAATTTATCTTTTTGATCTGAAATCTGGTATCATATTCTTGAGTCAAAAAACTATATCCAATAATGATTTTATATATTTATTTCATATTTCTAAGAATGACACCCACCTTCAAGTTTGGATGATATGATTTGAGTGATTCTGAGGATGGAGACACATTACCTCACCAAGACGAATCTAGCTCAGATTTTTCTGTTGATGAGGGACCCCAACCATTTTCTCAGAGCGAGCTTAATCATCTAGTTAGAGATTTGGGCCTTTCTAAAGATGGAGCTGAATTGCTAGGGTCAAGACTGAAAAATAAAAATCTGCTGACACCTGGAACTTCATTCTCCTGATACAGGCACCGAGAGAAGGAATTCACTCAGTTTTTCTCGAAAGAGGGAAATCTCGTTTCTTGTAATGATTTTCAAGGGCTAAAGAAGTGCTTTGACATAGAATGTGATCCATCTGAGTGGCGTCTATTCATGGATTTGTCTAAAACAGGCCTCAAAGCAGTCTTGCTGCATAATGGTAATTCATTTGCATCGCTTCCTTTAGGACATTCGGTGCATTTAGGAGAAAACTATAATGATTTGTCTATGATTCTTGAGAAAATCAACTATCAAGAACATCGTTGAATGGTTTGTGGAGACTTCAAAATGCTAACCATGTTGTTGGGTCAGCAGGCAGGTTACACAAAATATTCCTGCTTCTTATGCTTGTGGGACAGTCGAGCCAGAGACCTCCATTGGACCAAAACTGATTGGTCCTTAGAGGTGTCTTAACACCCAGCGAAAAAATGTCATAAATACAACCTTGGTTCCACCTGAAAAGGTTTTATTATCACCTCTCCATATAAAATTAGGCCTTATGAAGCAGTTTATTAAATAACTGCCTAAAGATGGGGAATGCTTCAGATATCTGTGTTCCAAGTTCCCAAAACTGTCAGAAGCCAAGTTGAAAGAGGAAGTTTTTACTGGCCCCGACATACAAAAACTGTTATCCGATTCCCTCTTTTCAGAAACAATGGGGTACAAAGAAGAAGAAGCGCGGGACTCTTTTAAGGATGTAGTGCACATGTTTTTGGAGAATATTAAAGACGCTCTCTACTAAACCATTGTACAACGCATGTTGACAGCGTATGAAGCTCAAGGATGCAAGATGAGCTTAAAAGTTCATTTCCTACACTCCCATATTGACTGTTTTCCAGAAAGCTTAGGAGCCTATAGTGAAGAGCAGGGTGAAAGATTTCACCAGGATGTGTGTGATATCGAGAGACGATACCAAGGAAAATGGGACGTCAACATGGTAGCTGATTACTGTTGTATGCCCAGGCGGGAAACATAAGATTCTAAGCTAAAGCGTATTCGGAGGAGCGTCAAAGAGAAGAAGAAAAGATTTCACAGACAAAAAGAGTAAACGTGTAGTGTTAAATATATCATGAAGGAATAGTTTTTTGTTTCTTTTTCCCATTTATAAGAAAAATTATGCATAGTTAATTGTAATAAAATATTGATTTTTTTTCATCGCAGTTATGCTTTTTTAATGTAAACTCCCAATCTTTTGTAAAAAAACTGTACGTGATGGAGGGAAATGGAGGTCATTTTTGGATTCAGTACCCCAAAAAACATAAAATTTACTAAAAATATCCCATGCAGCTGAAAAATTTTTTTTTGCAGACCTGTGTAATTAATAAAATGGGAGAAGCAGCTGGCAGTAGAAGGCGGCTAGTATTTAATACAACAAAAGCAATTTAAAAATACAGAAATAATTTGAGCTCACCTCTTTAAAACAAATTTATCTCCTTAGAAAAGAACGAAAATGTCCAAGTATTTCTTTATCCGCCCACTCTCTGATGAAATAAAAACAGAAATCGTCGCTTAACAAGCAACACCACCTATCTCAATTTTTTGAAATTTCAAAGAGGAAGAAAATCTGAATTTTTCACAACCAATAACGGATATATCTTAATTTTTTCAGATCTCATATGAACATTAAATCGAAAGTTGCAACTAGATTTGAAAATAATTTCAAAAATATTGGTTATGGGTTGCGAAAAATTGAGAATTTCCTTCCTCTTTGAAATTAAAAAAAAAAATGAAATAGGTGGTGTTGCTTGTTACTTATGCTCGCTCGATGCTTTTATTTTTAAAATAAGACCAAATTTTTTAGGACCCGAAATTAGATTATTTTTCGTGAGCTGCAGATACTGTTATAATCTTTTTGGATACTATGCTTAACAACAGAGCGTAGAATTCTAAATTCATCAATTGAATCAGGATTTTCACCTTTTAAAGCTAACCTACGGACCATGACTTTCTTTTTTAACAATCTTCTAGTTTCAATTTAGTACCAGAAGGGAAATCTCCTAGTAACAGTTTGTCTCAAAGGAATAGTACGAAAAAAACATAATTTAAACAGTTATAAAAGCTAAAAACTGCATCGTCAGTGTCATTAAAATCAAGTAAAAAACTCCTATCGATTCCACAGAACAAATACCACATAGTTAAAAAGTCAGCCCTTTAAAATCATTTCTAGAGATATTCACATTCCTCTTATTGGGGTGGTCAGCAACAAAACAAATGGAAACTGACAGAGCAGGATGATACTTGTCCTCGGGAGCTAAAAGTCTATCACTGCGCCAGACAGAAATATGACTAAAATCAATATCAGTATATTAAAAAAGGTAATTAAAAATTTCTAATAGTAAGCATATACCTAAATGGAGAAGGTGCATGCTCAGCTTCTCTTATGGTATTGTTCAGAACTCCAGGAGCGTATTTTGTACACCATATCTAAAAACGAGATCAAGCAAAATAAATATAACTCGTAACACATGCCTAAGGCACGAAAAAAGTTTTATTAAATTAAATTTATACATACTGAAATATTTTTAGGGAAAAATAGTGTAAATCATCGCTTAACAAGCAACACCACTTTTGAAATTTCAAAGACGAAGAAAATACTCAATTTTTCGCAACCAATAACGGATATTTATTAATTTTTTTCACATCTAATAGGAACATGTGCTCTCATGTTTAGATCAAATGTTAACCCTTTATTTACAACATTGACTTACTAGCGACTTCTTAATTTTGTTTTTTAACCATGAGATAAGTTTTGATGTAGAATAACCCTGGAAATGAAGAAAACACTTCTTTAATTAATTAAAATTACTCAATTTATTTAATTAATAATTTAAAAATTAATTTCTGTCTTCAGCTGCCATTTACTGCTTGTTTTTGCAACTCCATTCTCCGTGTTCTTGTGAATACTGTGAGGATAAACGGCGATATTGCGAAGAAATAAACGTGATTAAAAAGCGGTATTTTTAAGTACCGTCGGTAGATAAAGGCTTAAATAAATTCAGAAATATTCGTTATCGGTTGCGAAAAATTGAATATTTTCTTCCTCTTTGAAATTTCAAAAAATTGAGATAGGTGGTGTTGCTTGTTAAGCGACGAAATAAATCGAAATGATTACGAGTAGTAATCCATCCATCGTCTTGATTCTGTATTTAATTGTTCTACGAAATTATTCCTATAACTTATACTGCTATTTTAATTACGAATTTCTTTAGTTTCATATATTAATTCTATTATAGAATTTTAAATCCGATTAATCCGATAACTAGCGTAGTTCAAACCTTTATTAAGCCACATTATCGATTTTGAATAACTCCATGGGGAACAACATATATGTGAATGAGAAGTGGCCCGACACATTAAGCAGGATCGCGTTTCTCCTGGGGGTACAGTAACGGTGATGTTGTCTAGTTAATGGGTCCTTTGCCGATGACGGGACGTACCTCCTTAGGGAGGGGTTTGTTTTATGCCGATCACAGTACCGGTATTATTATCTGCGCCGACCCGGTCAGTCAGATTGTCCGGATGCTTAGTTGGGGAACGGTATCATTTTCTGGTTATCGAAATATCTATTTAACTGATGGTGTTACGAACACACTTAGCATGAAAATAAGATATTCAAATTGTATTTAGACGTTATCTACAATATTTATAAAATAATGTAGATAACATTTATTGTTAATATAAGTTATAATTTTTATTATTAATATGCATAAATGTATGAAACACTTTTTTCTAAGGAATATTCATTTAAAAAGATATATTTCATGTTTCCCAATTGACTTATAGCTCTGCTATTCCAATGTCAAATTTTTTCCGATTGACATCTTTTTATCGCGGTCGTACAACCATATATGTACGTGTAAAGAATGTGTGCACAAATTGGAATTCGATATTCAAATTTCCCGATTGCAGCCATATGACACAGTCAATTGAACATGGAAGTGATAATTTGTTTTCAACATAAAGGAATTGTTCATTTACAAATATTTCAGGAGTATGAAAATGAGGAATTTTCATTAATTATGAAAAACAGTAAAATGATGCTAAATAAATTTATAACTACCGATCCATATGTGATAAAAAATAGTTGATCAAGTGAAAAATCTTCTAAGCCAGGAAGTTTTATATCTGTTAATTGTTTCTTCCTCCATGAAGAAAATGCCTGTTAGAAAAACAACAGTATATTTTTTATTCTATATTAAAAAAATATCTATTTATTAGCCTAAAATTAAAGTGGAAAGCATAAACTGAAGTAGCAACGGATGAAAAATTAAGATAAATAAAGTAATACTTTGAAAATGAGAATATTTGACCGATTGAATGAAAAGCAATCACTATCTCTTAATGCAAAAATTAAAGGAGTAGTTATGATGTGATTATCATCCGCATATTATTTACGTACTTTTATTTCATCTCAAGCGCAAGATGTACCAGTTTTTTCAATACTTTGATCAATACATCCAGTACTGAGACACAGCAGGTATAAAGACAGTAAAGTGGTACTCAGTTCTCTTAAATTCATCACTACTCTAATACTAATTACAGCGCATTTAGGAAGGCTAAATATCCCTTTGCTTTATTTAAATAATGGGTTGGATATATCAACAGTTCCTCATTATCACCCCTGACCCTCAATGATACCCTTTCAAAATAGAATAAGGCTCATTTGATTGTATGGAACATAAAAAAATGTAAACCTGATTTCAACGAAAAATATTATTAGCTTTATTAGTGTAGTGTGAATAGAGTAGATACACATGGGTATTTCAAAACAGCAAATATAGTTTAATGATGTTTATGCATACAAAAGAAGCATTTTCTTTAGGATATTTTGTATAGAGAATTTTTTATATTAGTTTCAGTATCTTCTTATTCTGGATTGCGGCTTGCTAGAAAGGCAGTTTTAAATTACCTTGTTGCAGCATGTAGGTGTGAAGTTAATATTCTCAATTCACAGCTTCTCCGATCATGGTTCTAGGAACTATGATCGGATAAAAGATAATTCAAATTAGCTGGCTCATCGCCTCATTTATAGCGAACAACTTTTAAATTAAAAGTTTTTGACAGCTGCAACTCCTTAGAAGTAAGGGATTGAAAAGTGATTTTCAATGCTTGCCTTCAATTGCTTTTAAACCTGAGCACGTGGCACTGCATTGGAAAGCTCTGATCAACTGCAATATTTTTCTGCCTTTCTCATCCTCATCATTATAAAATTAAAGGTGGAAATGGTCGAGGGGAGGAATTTTCTTTTCCTTATATCTCTGGATAAAAGGGATGTACCTTCGCATTTTGGCTTGCCAACGAGCACTTTTTTACTGTTAAATTTAGAGATACTGCTATGTATATAAAATTCAATATTCCAATCAGGGATCAATGATAAAATAGTGCTGTTTTTCAGCACCTTTTTCCACATTTCAGTTATGTTCTCTGGCCATTACTGTAAGATTCTAAGTTTTGTTTCTTCGTCACTATCTCATTTCACTACTGGAGGAAAATGTTCAGTTAGTGACAATGCTTAAATTCTTGAAGATTTATGGAATCCTCACGGTGTAGTCATTTTGAAAGTACTCAGACTAACTGAGATTGCTCAGATTCGTTCTTAGATAGCAATGAATTTGTTGATGGTTCGTTATCCGTTTTATTTGAAAATGTAACCAAAATAAGTTAGCATTTATTTCTAGAATACCTTAGAATTTCACTATAAATGTCAATGTGGAGAAGATTAAACTATTAAACATGTCCTAATGGAATGTCCAATTTGGGATCAACAACGATATGAACTACCAAAAAGTTGGTTAGTAAAAGAAATTCATGAACTTGTGCATTTACCAAGATTTAAGACTTAGCCGAGTGTTGGCCTGTGCTATCGTGCTGGGCGCGGTCGCTTCGTGCGACCTCGTCAGGAGTTCCGGATGGCTTCGGCCAAGGCAGGAACTCTAACTGCACACACAAACCTTAGAATTTCATTATTTTTGAATTGTACAGAGTGATTATAATTAAAGTTGCACTTTCAAAAGGCTGTAAAAAAAGATCCACTGGTCAAAATGACCTGATATTTCATCTGAGCATACGTGAAGCAATGGGAATTTGTTTTGCGAAAGAAAAAAAATTTCAAAAGTTGACCGATATATGGCGCTGTACTCGTGATAAGATGCTAAGAAACGATTGCTTTAAAAGATATGCTAATTTTAAGATGCTAATTAAAAGACGTGACGTGCGCATCGCACATTATACTTGTAATAAAAAGGCGGGGAACATGCAGTTCCTGTTATTTTGTGTCTCTGAGAAGGTAGTCATGACTCTATCACTGAAGGATCGGGCTCTGCTTGTGAAGCTTTTTTACAAGAACGGTGACTGTGCGGAAATTGCATTGAAGAATTCCGGACATTAAAGGGTTTAAGAAGAGGCTCTGGTCCGATGACTGCATTCGGTCTGAAGAAGATGATTAATAAATTCGAAGAGTCGGGTTCATTTTGACGTGGCATGTGGCAGAGGGAGGAAAGCAATTGCTTCGACGTCAGTGGAGGATGTGGCTACAGCATTGGAGGAAGCGTCAAGCAGTGCTTTGGGAACGTGCAGTGCACGGGGAATTACCCGAACTTTAGACATGCCTGTCAGCACGGTTCGTAAAATTTTACGAAACATCCTGTAATGCTATCCATTCAAAATTACGCATGTTCAGGAGTTGGTTCCTGCTGGCCTGCCAAAATGAGAAGCTTTCGCCCTGCAATTTCTTGCTCGAATGGAAGCGGAAATGCATGGCCATGGAACATTTTGTGGACAGACGAAGTCCATTTCCATCTCCAAGGTTCTGTCAATACTCAAAATTGCAGAATATAGGTAAGAGAGAATTCGTTCCAAATGCAAACACTGCCTCTTCATTCTCAAAAGGTCTCTGTGTGGCGCGGGTTTAAGGGAGCATTTATCGCTGTCCCTTTCTTTTTCGAGGAGACTGGTTCTTCGGGTCCTGTAACATGTACAGCCAATGGGACACGTTATGAATGTCTTTTGCGCAACCAGCTCATTCCACCACTGCCACAGCGCGGATGTGTGGATAGCACAGTTTTTATGCAAGATGGCGCTCCTCCGAACATTGCAACACCAGTGAAGCAGCATTTTGGAAATGACAGAATTATAAGTCGCTCTTTCCCAACAGTCTGGCCGCCACGATCACCTGACCTGAACCCTTGCGACTTCTGACTGTAGGGTTACCTAAAAGATGTTGTGTACGGGGTCCGATTGCGAACTCACCTGAGTTGAAAAACTGCATTACGTAACACATTCACAATATCACTACTGAAACACTCCTATCTGTTGTGGAACAAGCTGTTTTGCGCTTTCAGCTCATAGGAGAAAACGGTGGACAGCATATTGAACGTTTCTTAAGCAAGTCGAAGCCGACTTCCTTTTCTTGAGGGTTTCATCAGTTTTTGCTTTTTCTACGGTTTTTGGCCTAGCGACAATTAAAAACCGATTTTTTCCTATCCGCTGTGGCACCACCTTGTCGTGGTGGAAGGGCTTTGAACAAAGAGTGCCACAACAACATGTCACGTCTTTTAATTAGCATCTTAAAATTAGTATATCTTTTAAAGCAGTCGTTTTTTAGCATCTTATCACGAGTACAGCGTCATCTATCGGTCAACTTTTGAACTATCTTTTTCTTTCGCAAAACAAATTCCCATTGCTTCACGTATACTGAGATGAAATATCAGGTCATTCTGACCAGTGGTTTTTTTTACAGCCTTTTGAAAGTGCAACTTTAATTATAATCACCCTGTACATAAAAACTATTTTTTACCTTCTTCAGTTCTCAAATTTATACAATATGAAACAACTAATTGAAAGATATACTATTTTGTACATTATTAAAACCAAAAACTGAAAAGTAAAAGGATTAACATTATCACATGTGCGACATCAATTTATTTTATTGTGTATTAAATTATATTGAATTCACATCTCAAAATATCTGAATCCATTATATTGAATTCACATCTTTGTTTTGAAAAAGCGTTTTGTTATCAGCAAGTTGACTGCCAAGCCTATTTTCAAGAAATCTAACAGTGACGAGTTATATCGTGGCTGGCAGTCAACGTGTTAAAATGTAAGTAACGACAAAACAAATAAAGCAAAAGCAGATGCTGCTAACCTTATAAGCTTGATGGAGTCCTCCGTTATCAGCAATATTTTCTGCTAGTGTTCTTTTACCATCTAACTGGAAATAAAAGAAATGTTGAAGAAAACGGCAACGGTATAAGATTGAGATATTCTTATTAAAAATCATATATTACAATCTTACTCCAAAATCGTTATACTGCTTAATAAAGCAGTCCGCCTTATTTTCAAATATTTGTTTCGTTTCATCTGTCCACCAGTTAAACATTTCGCCAGAGGCATTTCTTTTGCTTCCTAGACGATATTATAGAAAAAAAAATCAGTGAAGAAACAGTAATATAAAATATCAAGCTATATCAGTAAACAAAATTTGCTCAGTGATTTAATTTGTTATGAATTACATCCAGTGCCTTAAAGTTTCACAAAAAATATCATTCTGGTGAATGTACAGAGATCTAATAATAATTCTTTCTCGTTAAAATATGTTTGTTGAATGAATTGTTTTATAATTCAAGAAACCTCAGGTAATTCAAGAAATTTGTAAAAATAGTAACTATAATAAAAATATAAATTTGATAATATCGAAATTTTTCAAGCCAGGAAGTAATGTAACAGAATACCTATGAATGATTTTTATACTTACTTTATAGCAAAATAATATGACAGCGAATAACATTTTTTAAACATGATAATGTGTTTAGGCTGGTATACTATCTGTAAATTGCGTGATACGTAAATCGTTAAGCGCAGAATGCAACGTTCCGCTGGACCTGGAGCAATTTTTCGCATAAAAACCATTTTGCCCCTTTTTAAAATAAAAAAAAATGCGCTTTTCAGTAATAATAATTTTAATTTCGTGCAATATTTTCAGTATTTTTATAATTTTAATAATGTTTTCAAAATTAATTTTAAACATAATTTGCCACAATACTTTTCATTGTTGTAATGAAGTTAAAATCAATATTATTGTTTCATAGAATATTTATTTCGCTTGCTTTTCTCAGTGTTTAAGTTACAATTAAAAAAATGCTTTCTTGGGGCATTAACTTCAAAGAAGAAGTTTTACTTTTATTAACATGATGTTGTTTTTAGGCTGGTATTTTTTCTGTAAATTACGTGTTGTAAAAGCTGTTATGCACAGAAGGTAACGGTTGATGCACAAGCAAGCATAACGAAGACGTTTAGAATTTATAATGTATGTGATGGCTTGGTTCAGTTTAGTTATATTAGCTTCCGGTTTTGAAGAAATACGAGCGCTATCTTGGGTCGGACCTCGTAATTTCGAACCGCGACTAGATGATAAGGACAACACCTGAGCTGCCCCTCCCTCCAAACTTCCGCACCACACCAGTGGGAGGACCTTTGACTCACTAAGCTTGAATTAACTTGCAACAGGCCCAATGCAGGACGGATATTCAGTGGAATCGGGTTTCGAACCTGGAACCCTCCGGCCCCGAAGTCGAGACCTTATCACTAGCCACCGCGGCCCTATGACGGTATGGAATGATCATTGGTTGCAAATAATTTTCTCTTCTGAAAGGAAATGGAACATGGATTGTTTTGATCGCTGGAACTACTACTGACGTTGGAAGAGAAGAGGAAATCTTCTCGAAGTGTTGATTAAATGGAGATGTATTATGACATGAGACTACTTTTTAATGATTGGAACCTCTCGCATTTGTTTTTGGAAAATTAAATTCAGTGGTGTGCATAGACATTATTAATGACCATCTTTTTCCTGTTACAGCTCTTCTGGCTAGGGAAAGATGGTTCTACCAACAAGGCAATAAGTCAGTCCACACAATTCGTAAAACAACTCTCTGGTTCCAGACTAATAATATTGAAGCTTTATAATGGTCAGTAAGAGACCCTAATATAAATCTGATAGCATTTTGGATGATCTAGCAAGATGAATTTATAAAAATGGGAGGGATTTTTCCTGCGTTGCACAACTAGGATCCACAGCTTACGATGAATGCTACAAATCAGTCCTGAACAATGTCGAAAATCCATATTATCCATAAAATCACGGATATTTGAAGTCATTCAAAATGGTGAGTCTGCAAGATATTAAACACTTGTTTCTGGTTTATTGCATTGCTTTTATTTTGATAATCTTAAAGTTTTAACAAAGGCCGAAATAATGTTTTTGTAAAGTTGTTTTATTCTCATAATAAAATGTTCACAAATACATCTTGTTGACTTTTTTACTGATGTCTTCAAATGTTTTGACCGGGATTCCTCCCCTGCACTTAAGAGCTCAATCTTGTCACAAAATACTTCATGCTTGGCATTTACGGAAGAGTAAATATAACGTAATAGAAAAAATCAATAATCTTGTTTTTTCCAGACTTGTTGTGAATATCCCAGATAGAGAAAAAAACCTCTTAACGAAAATATAGAAAATTATGATCATATGAGCATGAGGTATACACGACCGGATCCAAGGTAGATGCCAACACAGGGTGCCGTGCAACACCGTGTGCATTGCGATGATGAGGAATTTAATGTAGAACATTGAGGAATTTATTATTAGAGTATCTTAGGTCATTATTTAAATTTTAACTATGTCAAATTTATGTTTTCAAATTAATCGGAGGAAAGTTTCATTTGCAATAATTAAATGGAGTGTTTCTAATTTTTCTTCTGCTGATTTAATACATTTATGAACTGTGTTTTTTGATATTTGATTCTTATTACTGTATATAATAATCATTTCAGTTATAACTATTTAGGTGAATGAGGCAGGAGATTTTTAAAGATTATTTAACTTGGCAAAAATTAATTTTCTGTTAGTCTCCAAACTTGAATTTTATGGCGCTAACTATTTAACTGTTTATTATTTATTGAAAAGGTAGTACGTACAGGTTGCTTATAAACGATGTGAGATCTTAAATTATTTATTCAAGGACTTAAGATTTATTTAGGGTTTTATGAAAAACAGCGAGTGTGCGCTGATTAGTATCTTAAATTTTAAATTGAATGCAAAAATTATAATTTTATGTAGTATTTTACATTCAACAACTTCAAAATGCTTCATAAAATTATTATTTTTGTAGGAAATTTAAAATTTAAGATTCGTAATCAGCGTATACCCTCTGTGTTTTTTTTATAAAACCGTAAATCAGTTTGAAGTCATGAAATAAATTATTTAAGATTTCGTATCGTTTAGAAGGAATCTGTGTGTTCTACTAGTCCAAAAATATTCATTCCATCTAATCAAAAGAAAGAATGATTTTTCTTTACTTGTATAAACAATAGTATAATAGTAGACAATTTAATAAATAATAAATAGATATATAATTACTCGAAGAGAAAAAAAATGATGTCCCTGCATCATACTCTTTCTTAAAAACAAATTTAAAAAATATTCTAAACAGCTGGAAGAATTATTGGATGGATTCGAAAAGAATAACCTTTTTAAAGGGTTTCATTGGGTCTTTTGACCTTAATTTAATTATATTGCTAACAAATTTGCATTTTACTTCTGTTGTGGTCCTTTTGTTTATTACTTATTTTTTTTCAATTTAGCCAATACACTAAATTGTAAATGTGATTCATAAGGTGATGGGGACCACTATGTTTTTAACTGCATTTTCACTAAAAAAATTAAATTAACCGCTCAAGGACCGCATTTTTTTTGCTATCTAATAAGATGACCCCTCCTGTTTCGGAAAGGGGCTGTCGTTTTCATTCATCTAAGAAGGAATAGAATACTTGAGATGCTTATGGATTCTATGTAATTTTTGTGTCAAATTATAAAGCTAATTAATGATTAAATTTTAGTTTATAAGCCTAAAAATGCGATAATTCGATGCACGTCAATATGACGGGCTCGAAACTTAAGGGGTTAAATGTACCTTCTGACGAAAACAAAACCACAGGTTTAAAATTTTAATTAACATTAAAAGTGGCCTGGTGAAACTGAAAGGAATTTTTAGGATTTTCAGTTGCATCTGCCTGAACTTTCAGATTAAATGAACCTTTTCGAAAAAGTAAATAAATGTTTCTTTTTAACAGTTGTAAGAATTTTAATTTTTTAAGGACTTTGGAATCTTAAATGTTGCATAATGAATGGTTTAGTATGCTGTAATGTGTTTTAAATCTTCAGTGTTTAATTTTATATTACATTTTTTCATACATATGTATTTTTATTTGATAACGTTACAATAATTGATAATAGCTCATAGACACTTGTTTTGCATTTTGAGTTCGGTTTGAATTTTTGAAATTTCTAATATTACTTTCTGTATATTGTGTGATGTAAAGTTTGTATTTGTATTTGTAATTGTATTTATGAATTCAAATTCCGTACCTCCCCAATTAGTGCTTTACATCCCCTGGATAGGTTGTGCTGATGTGGGCAAATAAATAAACAATTCTATGATAAACTTTAAAATACGACTTTTGTCTTCTGACTTTAAATTTATCAACAGTTTTCACATTTTTTCAATGGCTTGAAAGTTTTTGCACTTACTGTATTAGTTCAATTTTTAGTAAACATTCTTTTGCTGATTTTTTAAAACCCAGAAATGAATGTTTGATTTTTGCTCCATATCCGCTTCCTATTTAATGTTACAAAGTTTTGTACATAAAGCATCCGACTAATTTTAATATCTGAAAGTAGTTTACTGGGGCACACGACGAACGCCTTCTTAAAATTAAAGAAAGTTTTCAACCTTCAAGCTAACTCTTATAAACTTATTTATAGAAACAAGGAACATCCTAAGAAAACAAATGGAAGAAATGATAAGTTTTTCACAAATTTCAAAGTTCATAAGAAACCGAAGCTAAGATACATTTACTATGAGTATTTTACTTTAACTTTTTGAATCAGTTCCATCCATATATTGAATCAAATATATCCAATGAAAGCCTTACTTTGTATAGCTAAAATTCGTTGTTATTTAGTTTTAAAAATTAAGTAAAAATCTCATAACCTAAATTCCTTAACTAGTGTGAGATAATTCTTCATTAAATGAACTCTTTAAAAATATTACTAAAAATTTCTTTGTGAAATTGTAATGAAAAAAAATTTCATAGGAAATGTAAAATGAAAATTAATCATCTATTCTATTAACTAACATTTCTATATTTCTATCAATTAGCCATGAATTTCGCAAACGGATAACAAATTTCCTTTTTTCTATATGCATGTAAATAGTGTAGCAATTTTTCTGTGAGCATGCAGATTGTTAGAGATATTACTTAAAAGAAGACTTATACGTTATTTGCCAAATTTTATTAAATTAACCCTTTTCCCTCATCCCCACCCATTTTGCTGAAAGAAACACTTTTTTGCCATCGTCTAGTAATAACTTTCTTATGAGAGAACAATGATAACTAAAAGAAATTTAAAGAACTGTAATCTTTTTCGCATTTGTTAATTTAGCAATCAGGATATTGATTTCAATGAACAATGTAAAATTGATAAGTTTAATTTCAACAAAAAGTTGCAAAACTTATTGAAAAAACAGCGCATAAAATATATCTATTGTCTTATTCAAATAAAAAAATCTTGTAATTTAGAATTTTGACATCTTATGAGGAGCAAGGGTAAAGTTGATGTCAAGTATATCGGACACCAAGTCTGAAGGGGTTAAGGAACGGAGTTTGTTACTGCGTTTTTGGAATACTGGCTACAAATGTTTTACACGTCTAAAACAACATAATTAAAACATCTAAACAGCATAATTAAAGAAGCTTTAAGAACCTTAGAGTGATATAAGAATGTATTTCGAATATAATCAGTTGCATAATTCTACTAATTATCTTGCCTGTTATAAAAGAACATCATCGGTTCATTATTTCTTAAGATATTTTTATATAAAACTATAGAGAGAAAAAAAACGTTTATTAAAATATTTGTGGTTTTTGAACCTTTAAATTCTCGTAAACAACAAGAAAATTTTTAAATTATAGACTAAAGAAATACATAAAATTCAAATATCTTATTTTGCGGTTTCTCTGTCTCTTTTCCCCCTCCTTCTTCTGAATTCGCTTTTTGATGTTTTCATTTGGTGAATGAAATTTCTTTATTGCACTGTAATAAAGCCATTAAATTTCTTCTCCAGTGCTGTTTATTTCACAGAAAAGTAAACTTAAGAGTAAAACTTAAACAGTTATAAATTAACTATAAGAGAGAAAAGTTAAGGATGTGGAATGTCTACAGAGGATAGTAAAAATGCTATGTTGATTTCTTGGAGCGTTGTGGTACACTGCATGCAGTAACTATTTCGAATTTTTTTCTTATTCGCGAAAAGTTATATAACCTATAAATAATTTTCTGCAAAGCTTTAAGAAATTTTAAATAATTTGAGATTATTTTTCATATTAATTTCATATTTTAAGAGAAAATCTTGATAAGTTTGGCAGATTTAAGTTTTATTAAGAGATAAGTTAAGAAATTTTATAAGGATTATTCAGTATTTTAAAATAACTTTATAAGTTTTAATTAGTGCAAAGCAAATATCTTTATTTGTAAGAGGACGAATTCCATTTAAATAGGATGGAAATGCGCAAGAATATTCTACAACGCACGTAACTAGCAAAATTACAGGAAAGATAGAAAAAGATTACATCATATGGTCAATTAAATCAAATTAATGAGAATTACATGACACATCATTAAAAACAAAAGTACATTATAAATACATATGAGTTAAGTATACGCAATAATACGCAGTATAGCCATAAAAGAAAATAATTCTTTGCAAGAATTACATCACTAGTATTAAAGGAAAAAATAAATGAAATAAAAAATGAAAAGAGAAGACGAAGAATGCATCTTATAATTCTCTTAATTAATCAAGTAATTTTTATTTCTTTCATATTTCTCGTCAAGTAAAAATATCCTTTATTTTTGTAGATCAATTTAATAAAATTGACCATTGCATAGAAGTGTGTGGGAGGGAATATAAATGAAGAATGTTGAAATTTTGATAAGTATTTAATTCACTTCGATGTTTCTTTGAGGAACAAAGGGTAAAATGAACATTTAAAAGATACGTGTTTCCATGCATCCTTTTACTTAGCATTTAATTAATTTTAAAGCATTTTAATTAATTTGATAAAAACCAATTAAGTGCAGCACAATATTCTCTCGCACAGAGTGTTGCGGTTTTTTCTTCCTGAACATTGTAAGCAACGTTAAGATTATTGAGAACAAACTAAAGGAATTCGTATAAGGCTAAAGTAAATAACACGACTCCAAAGAGCATAACACCTAGACAAAATAAAACCATAAATGTATATTTACGTATTTTTAGGAGAAATTCTGTCTTTCTTTAATAGAATATATTTCTAACTTGTGGTGCAGAAATGGATATGCATATTATCCTGTGCAAATTGCTACAATTTGTCATTACTGTAATTAGACTGTAAATAATATATGGTTTAGTTGCCGAAACTAAATACGCTTTACGAACTTTTTAATTTAATTGTAACAAAAATATAACATAAGAACAGAGTATGCCGTTTTCCATTTTTGGGTTATAACGTGCTGAAATCGGAGCAATATCGACTCCAAAATCGTGACGAATGGTTCAATTTTCACTATCTTAATTAAAGTTTTTATATTCATATGAAATTTCTCATCTTGTTTTTTACTCAAAGAAACTAATTTTTTTTGGAAAATTAGGGAAAGGCAGGGAATTTTGTCAGATCTGTGTATATATTGCGCAGAAAAATCAAGTCATTTTTATATTCAGGATACATGATTTCCTAAAAAGACATAAAATTCTGAGAGCCTTAAATTTTTTTTCTGTTGATTGATTTTAAAAGAAAATTTACACTCAGGTTTTCCTAATATCACGAAGAAAATTTTAACCCTCTCTTACATACGGGTCTCAGATAAGAAGGGTCATACAGAAGGGAGGACCAAAAAAATCATTTTTTTTCATGTAGCTAAACCGCGGAAAGTTGCGAATTGGAGAGAAATTAAGCAAGGAAAAAAGGAAGGAAGTTGCATGATATCCCCCGTTCCCGCATGAACCTTAAGAATTGTAAAAAGTGAGGAAAATCGACTGTTTTTCAATAATTTTTAAAAATTTAAAATTTCTCCCTATATATTTATTATAGCACTAACTGGTAAGTACTTATCTTCTTAAGAGAAATGATTTTTTTTATCGCTCCATAATTTCCTGTGGCACGTTCCCCACAAGGTTCACAAAAATATGTGAAATTACTTCAATATGCAATTTTTGGTGTCCTAACCTTCAACATAATATTCATATATCATCTTGTCGGTGAATTACAACAGATCGATATATATGAGTGATAAAAGGTTATTTCGGTCTTAAAATATATCGTATCAGAAGCAGAGTGTTTCTGAGATCGGTCAACCGGGCGTATGCCTGGGATCTAGTGGGAACAACACCAGCGGTGTAGTCGCAAAATAAGCAGTGCCGGTACGCTCTAAAAGCAGTGCCGGAACGCTCTAACTTGAGTGACGCAAATCACACTGTTTTAAGGATGTTTTCACAATTTTTCTTATTTATTTATCGTAAAAATAAAAGCAGTGCCGGAACGGCATTCCACCTCCACTACACCCCTGCACAGCTCCCAGCTACTTTATGTGTAGATCAGAAATTGTTAGATGATTATAAATTATAACCAAATTTATTTCCTATATTTCCAAGCTCCCTCCTATAAAACCTTAGGCAGAAAAGAAATAATAATAAATTGTAGTTGCCTATGTTAAAAATAAATTGACAGCAGATAACAACATATAAAATTACACATAGCCTATTGAATCATTTGAAATATTTCCCACGGTGAATAAAATTGAACCCATTCATTATTATCTTTTAACAAGAGTTTATGTTTGCTTAGAGAAAGTTTAATAAAAAATTTTAATTCTTAGTAAGTTTAATAAAGAATTAAAACTAGAAGGTGTATTTATATATCGATATTCTGATTTTTCTTTGAGAAATAACATTCATCAGACTATAGAAAACGTTATTTACGAGGGCTTCACGCCATATTGTGTCCAGGCCCTAAAATCCAAAGGGCGGTTCTGATCAGAAGCATCGCGAAAAGTTTGTGGAAATCCAGAAGCTTCACTAATAATGTAATAATGTCCGAGTTTTCCCATAAATCTGACATCCAAATGTCATTTGGTGAGAAGAAGGAGTAAAATGCCATGCAAGAAATTTAAGAAACATAATGTTTTACTACCTGAAGTGTTTCCTTAAAGGTCTGTTAATTTTTTTGTTATTTTCTGCATTATTGCCATAAGTTCTTAAATAAAAAAAATATTGTAATTTTGGAGACTAGTTTTGCATTTTTTTTTTACAATAAACAAAGAAAATAGATGAAATTGACAAAATTTTAGACCTAAATAACTTTTTGTCATGCATATACATCCATCTGTTGTAATTCATCGACAAGATGATGTATTAAGATTATTTTGAGGAACTAAAATTACAATTTTTTTGTATGTAATTTTTAGGAACTAAAAATTGCATATTGAAGTAGTAATTTCACGTATTTTTGTCAATCTTGGAGGAAACTTTCCATCGGAAATTATTGAGCGATTTTGATAAAATAAACTTTATTACTCTTAAGAAGGTCAGTACTTGATAACTAATGCTATAATAAACAGATAGATAGAAATTTTAAAATTTAAAAAAAATATTAAGAAACAGTCGATTTTCGTCACTTTTGACAATTTATTTTATCAAAATCACCAGCAGGAACTTAAGATATCAATCAATTACCTTACTTTTTTCCCCGTATAATTTCTCACCAATTCACAACTTTTCCGCTGTATAGTGTCATGCAAAAAAAAAAAAAAGACTTTTTCAGCCCAGCCTATTATACAGGGTGTCTGGACTAAAGGTATCCAAAAACAATGATTCATACTGAGAGAACCATACATGATTAGTTCTAAATTTCAGTCGCATTAAAGAATGAAGTTCATTGTGAGTAGAATTAGATGTTCTACAGATACACAAAATGTAGTGGATCTCTTGCAATTAAGCGGAATTTCAGATGGTAGTAGAAGTTGAATCGGAAGAGGAGGCCCCACTGCCTGACCTGCCAAATCTCTGAACACAAAGTTGTCTGACTCTTTTGCTTTGGGACATAATTAAAGAATTGTTACCAGAAAATGTTGACATTTTGGGTGGTCTGAAATATTGTAAGCGGTTACTTTAATGCAGGGGTGTAGTGGAGCCGGAACGCCGTTACTGCACTGCTCTTTTTTAAGTGAAATAAATAACAAAAATGGTGAAGAAGTCCTTAAAACCGCGCGATTTTTGTCACCGAGGTTAGAGTACGTCCCGGCACTGCTTATTTTGCGACTACACCACTGATTTAATGCTAGTAAGTGGCAAGAGATCGATTTCCATTTGGGCATCTACAGAGCCTATAATGGCTCTCCTATTAAACTTCATTAGTCTTCAAAGAAACCTGAACAGTTGCCCTCTTTAATGCGACTGAAATTCCTAACTATTCATGTTCTGTTCTCTCAGTATAAGCCATTGTTTTTGGATGCATTTATCCCGGACACCTATATGATACGATACGACGATTATACTCTTACAATAATAATGATTTAGACAAAATTTAAAGCCTCTGCGTATGTAGTTTGATAGAGTAATTGAGAATAATTTGCAATTAAGTCAGAAATAATAATAAAAATAACCAAGCAATAATGACATAGGAGCATGGCGGTCCAAATGCACGTTAGATCACTAGAGGGGGCGTTATGACAATGATGCCAACAGGTCGCAGAGAAGCCTGACTTTTCCCATGGATGAGGAAACTACATTTTCAAGGGAAAAGAAAGGAAAAGAACCCACATCGACTCGGCCTACCCGAAAGGGTGTAAGGCCCTTAGTGTGACGGTGGGGAATAATAATAATTAAACAGAGGAAAAAAGAGAGAGAGACTGCCGTTAGCACGAAAGAGAACAGTAAAGGTGTGGTCATTGTGAATAACCCGCACTTTTGGGTGTTTGAAAGCCCAGGAGCAACAAGGCAACGCGGAATAAAAATGTTTCAGCATCATTGTTTTGGCTGGCATTGTGGGAAATAGTTTGTTCTGCCCATATATACTACCAACATGCCTCAACAGCAGCGCCGTCTTTTCCAATGAGCTAATTGGGTTGCAGCCCGGGGGCGCCACTGATCCAAGGTCGCTTAGAAGTTCACTTTACTGATTTTATTTTAATTTTGAACCAAAATATTTATTTAATTGTAATTTTAAATATGGAAAGGCCCCTATTTGCAAAATTCTAAGGCTTTAGTCAGAGAATATGTATCTTTTATTTATTTATTTCATTTCATTCATTAATTCATTTATTTTATTTTATTCATTTATTTATATTGCTCCCCCAGTTATTTTACTAGGTAAGTATTTTATTTGGGTCATAGGTGGTCAAAGTCCTGGCAGAGTTATTTGTCGCCCCATCAGAACCCGATGAGCAGAGTTTTGATGGTGCACCAAATAACTCTAGCCCAGGGCGCTCAAATTCATTAAGACGGTCCTACTCAACGGGAAAATCTATAGAATATTCTTGTAGAAGGGTGTTTCCAGATTTACGTTTCGGCGGGTACTCGCCGTAACATTGTATCCCGCTAATCTTCGTAATTTTCTCCTTTTTTTTCTTTATTTACTTTTAGCTGTCTCTGTATGATCCTAATTTCTATTGTTCTCTGTTTTTTGTTTAGCTGCCGCAATTGCGCGCTTCTTAAACATTGTCTTAATTGTATCTAACTTTATCTATTTTCTACAAAATATTTTTGATCGTTTAATTTTATTGTATGCTAATTAAAATATATTTTTTAGTTTCTAGTTTTAAATGTAAATTTTGCTTCCTTTTTTAAATTTGTTCTATTTCTTTCTTGTTGATTGTTTGCATGCTCTGATCTTCGTAATAGTATCCTGCTACATCGCGGCTTCGGTATCAAATCAACTTCTGTAGCGGTCGTACGTTACGTTTAAAAATGACTTGTCTGCGTAAATTTGACTTCCTTTTAAATTATTGAGCACTCATTCTGAATCTAAGGAAAATGCCTTTTATTTCTTTAATAATATTAGATCTTGCGTATAATGTGGCAATTTTCTGTAGCCATATTGTTAAATGCTATCTATTTATAGTTTACTAATGTGAATTTGATGGTAAATCTATCCTTTGGAAACATTGAATCTCATTTTTTGTATTTTGAAGATGAACAGGTAATTATCTACAGAAGTGTTTTAAAAGAAATATTTCGATTATTGTCTGCTATTAAAGCACAAATCTCTCTAAAGCGGTTTCATTGTTTAATATACAAAAAATGCTTCTATAACGCTTAATTATCATTTATAAACGAATATAAAATTCTTGATTGAGGGGGCTTATGTGATAAAAAATGATGGCAAAACAACTGCGTCACTGTGACTGTTCTTGCATCGATATCTGATATTTTTTATGTCACTTGTATCAATATTTCGATCAACTAACATTTATAACAAGCATTCTTCCAGCCAGTGACAACAAAATTTATAAGATATCTCGTAATATTTCACAATCAAAATTCTATATAGGCATAATTTCAGCGTTTGATGTTTAGAAGTTTATGAGTTTTGAATATACTATTTTGAAACTGCACAATGCTAACCTCTGTCATGCTTTTAAATGCATTGGAAAATATCAGTGATTGCTAAAATAATGTAAACTTTCTGGTAGTATGCGTCTATTGATTTCCTCATTCTTAAAAGAGCAATAAAATACGAAAGGAACAGTTCAGAGAACTCAAAATAATATCATCTTAGCTAAATGGAGGCTAAATTTACCAGTTTCGTTTATTTCAGGGTCTTTCTTTGCTGTATGTTTTATATTGTATGAAACATCTCTTCTTCATTCCATCTACTTCTGTCTCACGCTGACAAAAACGTGTACTGGGTAAGCACTATAACCATATTTATTGTACCACGTCATTCATGGGACCTGTATATCAGAATTTTATCAAAAATGAGATCTATATTGAATTTACTGTCTAGAAACCGCAAGAACTGAGACCCTTCTGAAGTAATCGAAATTATAGTCACAAAAACAGCTCTGGTAAATTCTATGGAAGTTTACTCTCAGATTTAAAAGATCATTTTCACATTTGCAGTAAAAACATTTTTACACCTATTTCACATTATGTTTTTCTTTCAAAAGAAACACAAAACTATAATATATAGTTGTATTTTCCTATTAGAAAATGTTGTGAACCCAGAACACTTATTTCTTTATTTTTTTAAGAACCTGTTTTTAAAACAAATAAGAGTAAATATTTTGCTTTTTTTCGCTCATCGTAGATTTCCGAAATAAAAAAAAACACATATGGTATTAGAAAATTCTTCTTGTTCGTAAAATTGAACAGGCTGATCTTTTTATAGCGTTTAGCTAAACGAAATATATTTGCTTCCAAGCTATATATCTCAATTGGCAATTGGAAGACGCAGTAGCCATTCGGCACAGCTGAAGATTAAACACGGTAGTGCTTACACAACGCGTGGAAGGAAGCTCAAACCACTCATTGTTTTATCACTATTGAGGGGCTCAGCATCGGTCGAGGATTTTTTCAGTGTCATAGCGAAATACTTACACTGAGCGCGAGCACTTTTAAAAGTGATATGCTATAAAACTTAATGGTAAGCCATAAAAGCCGCTGGATACATAAACTACACCTTACCTTAAAGTGATTATTTTTTGTTATTTTAGAGCAGTGAAATCAGGTGCTCAGAGATTTACTGCTAGTACGTGGATTGAAAATCTTTGAAGGTAAGTGTTCTTCAAGCTCCTTTAATCTTTTGTGAAGAAAAAAAATTATACAAATTTCAAAAATACTTATGTAGCCGATCTGTTTAAAAGAATGTCAAAGTGAGTGATTGTTACAACATTTATTTCATGTACGGTTGCTTCAAGCGAGTGCCACGGTGGTATTGACAGTCTTGAAATTTTCGATATTCCGAAGTTCAGAAGTGAAAATTAATATTTATTACTGATATTTTAAACTCAGTAATTTTACTGAAAGATATTATGAAGGCAAAAAAAATTTATATAAAATATGTGGTGTGAAGTAATTTCTAATAAAAATTTTTATGCAAAATCCATGCTTTATAATGATCAATAATGCATTGCTTCATATAGTCATCAGATATTACAAATACTAAAGATACAGCAGGTATTTTGATGAAAAGAATTAATCTAAATCAGATACAAACTGAAATGTTGCTTGCTTTTGACAACATGAATCTCACTTTCTTATTGTTTCGAACAAAAGAAAAATCGCACGAATTACGCATGAAATTATCTTCATTTTCAAAATTAGGATGGTATATTGCAAACGGAGTTTCGTAAAAAATAAAAGAGAAAGAATTTACCTTCACTATCAAAACCATGAGTGATTTCATGTCCGATGATCGCTCCAATTGCAGCGTAATTGAAATATCTGGAAAAGTATTAAGTCTTTCTGAGTATAATCGCTTTTGTTTCAAATAATAATATATGTGTATCCAAATTCTGGCTTACCTAGGCAGTGAGCTGTTATACAAGGGCAGTTGAAGAAATGCCGCAGGAAAAGCTAAAACAAAACTTAAGATAATATTACAGCCGAAACTTCCTTCATAAGAATGTAAAAAGCACTTTGCGAGTCAAAATAGAAGTACATGAAATTGTGCTAAATAAGAAAAGTAAAAAATGCTTTTATTTGGAACTGACTGTTTCATGACATGTCTACTCTCCTTTTTTATACAATGTTTCTTAATTTTTGAAATTTACTGTTTTATAAATTCTATTCTATAACGTATAACGCTTTATTTAATAATGTATTTAAGTACCGAATTTTAATAATTCGATTATTTCAATTTAATTGCACTTGATGTCTTATTTTTTAATTTTTTTTTGTTTCATATCAACGAAAGCCTATAATTTGAAATACTTGAATACTGGATTAGCAGAGATGCAATCCACTTTAAAGGCAAAATATATAATACTGCACGTAATTAATGAAACATAACAGAAAAAAATAGAATTGAAGTAAAAAAACCCGAATCTCTTGCTGATGCTGAGTATCAAAATGAGCATTATTTTGATAAATTGTTTCAATATTCTTTCTGCATGATTGTTAAGAAAAAATCAAACAAAAGATGTTAAATTATTATGTTACTACATTTTTTTCAAAATTTGTTTCATAGCAGGAGGCTGCTCAAAGTGTTTTATTAAAAAAAATCTTGAAAAAATCAATATGTATATTTTTGATTTCCTGTTAATATATTTGAAGTAATTTGGAGGCAAAAATAATTAAACTATATACTTATTATTACTTTTTATTTTCCCAAAAATTCAGAGCATTTTAATAATAATTTAGAATGCTGGGATGCTATCATGTACAGTCTTCGAACATCAAATTTTCTAATATAATTGAAACCTTTGCGCATGCAAACATTACATCCAGTTGCTAATCACCCTTATATATTTTTATATACTAAAAATTAAGTTAATATAGAAAGTCGAGACTCTTTAAAAAAGCTTGATTTGTGACCTTATAAATTCAGTATAATTTCACAAAATCTGGACTGTTTTTAAACTTCACAGTGCAGCTTTTTTTTCTTCCAAATTTTGTATTTAGATTGGAATCAAAAATTATTTTTCAAAGAATTATTTAATATGTTGCCGGTAACACTTACTTATAGAATTCATGTTTCTGTTATAAGCAGCATTAATTGTAGTTGGAGACATAGGCCATCTAAGGAAATAAAATTTTAGAGAATGTTATATTAAAAATGTTGGAAGTAAAAACCTAGAAACAAATACAGGAGTACACTTTAACATGATTATAATTTTTTTAAAAAAAATTAAGTATTATGATCTAAGAATCGAAATTGAAGCAAATCCATAACTAGGTTAAGTTATCAGCCTACTTTAAGTAATTCATATATTTTATTTGGATAATTTTTAACTGCAATTAATGCTTTTGTTTTATCTAGTTCTAGACAGAAAAGCCAAACGCATTTATACATTTATTTAGCAATTTTGTGTAATTTAACGTTAGTCAGCAGTTTTAACGAAGAGTTTGTCGAAAATGTAATAAATTCACTGAGAAAAAATCGCAGTTTTCAAAAGAAATAAAAGTCAGGCAAATCAAGATTTAAAAAAAATCGTCTGTCATAATTAGGCTACGGTTTTTATCAAAAGAAATTAAAAATACAATTTGATGAGCTGCAAAACTTGCTCAGTATATAAAACATATAAATAATATTTTATTCGATACCATCGTGATATTGCAGCGAGCACTCTAGTTTCAAAAAATTCCTGTCGGCAAGCCGGAAGGCGAAGTTAGTTTCCTCTTGGTCAATGTTAAGCAAGTTGTCTGCAATCGTTAAACAAATATAAGTGGGTGCTGCAGTACCTTACGCCAATTAGTTTAGTTAGATTAACGCCTCGTTTTTGAAGCAACACAAGAGCTATTTTGAGAAGGACCTCGTAATTTTAAGCCGTAGTCAGATGACGAGGGTAAAGCCTCAACCATCAGGCCCCTTTATAAACTTCCGCGCCATATCGACGGGAAAACGCTTGTCCCTCGACAATTTTAGCCCCGTAATATACGATGGATCCCATATTATACGATAGATCCCGTAATATACGATGGACCCCGTAATATACGATGAACCCCGTAATATACGATGAACCCCGTAATATATTATGGTGACAGACATAAAAAAAAAACTTTTCATACAAAAGTTGTCCATTATGATAAGGCAACTATTCGCCTAATTTGATTAATCTTTCTATTTTCATTAGTAAAAGAGTTATAGAGAAATGAAAATTTCACTCCCCCATTTCGTACCCCTTTGAGCTGGTTGACTCATCTTTCATCTTGGTGAGGATTTCCCCCTTTCCTAAAATATGTCACTAGCCGGTTCAAATCCAATCAAAATTATTCTAGTTATCGTATTCATAAGATAACATGGATAAAGCGTTATACTTATTGTTGGCGCCAGTGCGTCTACCTCTCGCTCGCGCCCTCTGGTTGTTATGTATTTTTTTGGTTTTGATTTATTGATGGTATTTCCTGTTGCAGTTCTGTTGAAATCTTTCAGTTTGTTCCCATCCAACCACATCGCAACGATGTGTTTCTCGCAGTGTATACTTTAAAAGCTCTCAATAAACATTTTTGGTCCGTCGAGCCGGAGCGATCGCATTTTTAAAAAAAGAAAATGTACATTTACTTAGTTGATGAGACATCGCATTTTAAAAACGTCAAACGGAATATTTGATTCATAGTGTTTGTGCTCACGATTGGATTAAGAATAACAGTTTATTCCAATGTAACAGTGCTCACAAAGGGATTATCCACAACAGTGATTGGATAATCATCGTCGCATCATCAGCAAGGTAGGACAATCTCTTAACTTTGTTTTCCTGTTTAATCGCAAGGATGGAAAAGTTAGAAAAACTTATTAGAAAGCGCTCATCAATTAGAGATGCCATTACGAAATTAAGTTCAGAATTAGATAATTTCATTGAAACGCGCGCGCGGAAGCAAAAGAATTTGACTATTTTGTTGAACTTTTAGAGCAGTTAAACGCTAAGGACAGCTCGCTAAATTCATTGAATTCTAAAATAGAAGCATCTATTTCGGATCCAAATGAGTATGATAAAGAAATAAATGAAAGTGAGGAATTTAGTGAAAGCATTGTTAAATCTCGCATAAAGATTAAAAAACAAATCAAGTTGTTGGAGGAAAAAACAGCAACTTCCATGCAAAGTACTGTTTCGTTTTCAAATACTCCAACTATTAAATTGCCGGAAATTCCTCTCCCAAAATTCTCAGGTAGATATGAGGAATGGAACAATTTCAAACTGCAATTTAACAACTTAATCACATCAAACAGTCAACTATCACAAGAACAAAGATTGCATTATCTAAATTCTTCATTAACTGGACCTGCAAAGGACTTGCAATCAATTGATGATACTTTCGACTCATTATTCAAAGCATTGACTGACAGGTTCGAAAATAAAAGGTTGTTAGTAGAACTTCACATAAATGAAATTTTAGAAGCAGGAAAATTAACCACTGAATCAGCCAAAGATTTGAGAAATTTAACTGACAATATAAAGAAAAGCATCCGTGGATTAAAGGTTCTTGAATATAATAGGAATAATGTTTCAGATGTTTTAATTTTAAACATTGTTATCAGTAAGCTAGACGAACAGTCACGGCAATATTATGAACCTAGCTTAAGTTCTAATGAAGTTCCCAAATTAGATGATTTAATTTCGTTTTTAGAAAAGCGAGCTCAGATATTAGAAAACATCAATAAAAACGCAGCTGTCAAACCCAAACCTTTTCTGGACAGATACGGAAAGCCAAAAACTTTCTTTGTGAAACCTAACAAGGTTGAGCGTCCATGTGCCATGTGTAAGTTGAACCATCCAATTTTCAAATGTGAAACTTTCATGAAATTAACTGTCGATCAGAGAAATCAATTCGCAATTCGGAACAAACTTTGTTTAAATTGTTTGAGTGATCAGCATTTTATTAAGTTTTGTAATTCAAAAAGCACTTGTAAAGAATGTGGTTGTCGTCACAACACGCTATTGCATAGAAACGGTAATACAGTCCATCGCAATCTCCCGAATGCAGTATCTGTCGAGAAAGCAGCAAGCAGTCAAGAATTGAATCCCAACGCAGGTGAATTTCGCAGTAATGTATCTCCACAGGATAACATAGGTCATTCCTTTTCCTGCATAGATAAAACAAATAAATGCGCAGTTCTCCCCACCATAAAAGTATGGGTGCTAAATCACTTTAATGGTAGCTTTCTACAAGCACGTGGAATTCTAGATTCAGGATCCGGTCAAGATCTAATGACCGCAGACTTCGCCAATAGGTTAGGTCTTCCTCAAGAAAAAACAAATTTCGCTGTTTCTGGTTTAGGCGGAAACGAAACTAAAGTAAAATCAAGATTACGAGCCACAATTCAAAACGGAAGTGGATCCTATAGAACTTCACTGGACTTCCTTGTGGTTCCTAAGATAACCGATTTTCTACCAATAGTTACCTACAATTTGGAAAACGCAACTATTCCTGATAATTTAGCAGATCCTCAATTTGCAACCCCAGGGAAAATCGATATCCTAATTGGTGCTCAGTCATTCTTTGACATTATCAAAAATGATCAAATCAGGTCACCCAAAAGTGGTCTAGTGTTTCGAAACACAGTTTTCGGGTATGTAGCCTCTGGAGCTGTCAATTCAAGTACCCCAGTACAATACTGTGGGTTCATATCGCAAGTTCAAAGTATGGATGATTGTTTGAGAAAATTCTGGGAAGTAGAGACCACATTAATGAACCTGTGAAAATGTTAAGTGAAGAAGAAGAGTTTTGTGAACATCATTACAAAACAACGCATAAACGTGATGAAACAGGCAAGTATATTGTCCAGATGCCAGTAAAGGATATTGAAAAGTTAGGAGAATCCAAAACCATGGCAATAAAAAGATTAGATCAGCTTTGGAAAAGGCTTTAAAGAGATGAAGCAATGAAAAATCTGTATCAAGATTTCATGCAAGAATACTTGGATCTCGATCACATGGAGAAAGTGAATGATGTAAAGTCAGCTTCACCTCTTTGCTACTACCTTCCTCATCATGGAGTTTTTAGACCTGAAAAAACAACAACAAAGCTTCGTGTTGTGTTCAATGCCTCTTCTCCTACAACATCCGGCAGCAGTCTCAATGATCCCCTTTTGAAGGGACTTGTCAAGGAAGACATCTTTGAAATTATGACAAGATTCAGAAAGCATAAATTTGCTTTTACAACGGACATTCGAAAGATGTACCGCCAGATACTCATAGATCCAGCACAGCGTGACCTGTTGAGAATCATTTGGAAAGAGAGAGAGGATGCAGACCCAACGGAATTCAGGCTCAAAACGGTGACATATGGCACCGCCAGTGTTCCCTTCTTAGAAATAAGAACTCTGAAACAGTTAGCTTTGGATGAATCTTCAAGATTTCCATTAGCTTCAGATGTCACCCAGCAAGATGCGTATATGGATGACATAGTTTCTGGAGCATCAGACTTGGACACAGCAAAGGAGCTTCAATCACAGTTGCACAGCATGCTAAAGGCTGGTGGAATGACTCTGCACAAATGGAGTTCCAATTCGAAAGAATTATGGAACAGTTGTGCATCAGATGATCAGGAACACCAGTTTTTATCTACAACTGAACCGTCAGTAAAAACATTAGGAATTACATGGAAACCTACAGAGTATACCTTCACATTTAAAGTGTCAATAATTGAGAAGGCATCTTGTACCAAAACGGATGTCTTGAGTGTGATAGCTAGGCTGTACGATCCCTTAGGTTTCATTGGACCTGTTATAACAAAATCAAAAACGTTTCTTCAAAAGTTATGGCAACTAAAAGTGAATTGGGACGGTGAACTTCCCGAACCTCTTGCAAAGCAATAGACACATTTTGTGGGTTCTTTAAAGTTCATTGAAGAACTGCATATTGACAGATTCCTTTTAGCAGATGCCATCAAGAAAACCATCTTGGCTGGCTTTGCTGATTCTTCGCAAGCTGCTTATGGAGCTGTGGTCTACATGAAAAGCATAAGTGAAACCAATTCAGTTGTCATGAAACTTATCGCCAGTAAATCCAGAATAGCTCCAATCAAAACAGTATCTATTTCACGTTTGGAGTTATCAGCTTGTCTTCTTCTTTCACAATTAGTGAAAAAGATAATTGATGCTCTCAAGCTGGAAATAGATGATGTTATTCTGCATACAGATTCCACCATAGCCCTCGCATGGATCAACACCCCACCAAACCAGTTGAAGACTTTCATCGGTAATAGAGTATCTAAAATACAAGACTTGACTGAGAATTGTAAATGGCGACACATATCGTCTCACCTGAACCCAGCTGACATTATTTCTAGGGGAACAGATCCTCAAGAACTCGCAAAGTTGACTTTGTGGTGGCATGGCCCTCAAATGTCGCAAGATGATTCATTGGAAATTCCTGTTCAGAACATAGACGTTTCTTCTGATAAACTTTATTTATCTGAACTCAAAAACTTGACTAATTGCAGTTTAATTTCAACTGTGGACTCATCATTTTTAGATAATCTTCTTAATGTTTCAAATAATTTTTGTAAACTAATTAGAACTGTAGCTTTTATTTTCAGATTTTTCAATAATTTGAGAAGTACCAGTAGGTGTTTAGGTCCATTAACCATAAAGGAGTTGCAGTTGTCCAAGTTAACTTTAGTCAAATTAGTGCAGCTAACTTGTTTTAGGGTTGAAATAAAAATCTCTTGAAAAGGGTGAAATTGTTACCAAGGGTCAGGTAAGTTGTTTGAATCCATTCTAGATGAAAACAATATCTTACGTGTGGGAGGAAGGTTAAACAATGCTGATTTGTCATTTGATAAAAAATTTCCTATTTTCCTCCCAAAGAATAATAAATTCACATTGTTAGTCATGCAGTATTTTCATCTTAAATGTTTACATGTCGGAGCGCAAACTTTACTATATATGGTTAGACAGGAATTTTGGCCTTTATCTGGCAGAAATACAGCCAGAAAAATTATTCATGAGTGAGTCATATGTGCAAAAAATAAACCAAGAATTGTAACGCAAATTATGGGAAACCTCCCAACAAATAGAGTTAATCCCAGTTATCCATTTTCTCATGTAGGGATTGATTTTTGTGGTCCTTTCTATATCAAATACAAGGGTCAAAGGAACGGTATTTATCAAAAATGTTATGTGACTGTTTTCATTTGCTTTGCTACAAAGGCTATCCATCTAGAAACAGTCACTGACTTAACTGCAGATGCAATGATTGCAACGTTAAAACGATTTTTTAGTAGAAGAGGTACTAGTTCATCCATCTGTACTGATAATGCAACTAATTTCAAAGGTGCCAATTCAGATTTAAAACGTTTGCAAAGTATGTTTAGTAGACCTCCAGAGCCAATAGCCAATTATTTAACAAATGAACAAGTGACGTGGAAATTTATTCCACCAAGATCACCTAACTTCGATGGCTTATGGGAGGAGGATATTAAATCTTTCAAACACCATTTAAAAAGAACTTTTGGTAATTCACGTTTAACAATTGAACAATTTTTGACTGTTGTTATTCAAATTGAAGGTATTTTAAACAGTCGCCCACTGACGCCTTTGTCATCTGATCCAGACAATTTTGAAATTTTGACCCCAGGCCATTTTCTAATCGGTCGTCCCAAAACAGTATTCCTGATCCAGATTATTCAGATAGACAAGATAATCTATTATCGCAATGGCAAAGATTAAGCAAAATGGTCCAAATTATTTGGAAAAAATGGAAATTAGAATACTTAAACAATTTGCAAGCCAGGCACAAATGGCAATTTGAGAAATAAAATGTATCAAAAAACTCTATGGTTCTCTTAAAAGAAGATAATCTTCCCCCTTGCAATTGGAAAATGGGAAGAATACACGATTTGATTTATGGATCAGACGGCAAAGTCAGAGTAGTAATAGTAAAAACTCCCCAAGGAGTCACAAAAAGATCAATTTCAAAAATTTGTTTATTACCATGTGAATAAAATCATTGTATATCATATTGTGTAATTAATTGCTGCAATGCTAAAATTATTTGTTGTAAGTTCATCAAGAAAGTTTGTATTGTATTTTTTTTATTTTCAATTGTATTGATATTTTAATTTACATGCATATAATTCATTTATTGTATTTTTATTAATTTCATTTTGTCAGTTGTTTTACTGTAATTTTGAAATGATATTTCAAGGGGGGCGGAATGTTGGCGCCAGTGCGTCTGCCTCTCGCTCGCGCCCTCTGGTTGTTATGTATTTTTTTGGTTTTGATTTATTGATGGTATTTCCTGTTGCAGTTCTGTTGAAATCTTTCAGTTTGTTCCCATCCAACCACATCGCAACGATGTGTTTCTCGCAGTGCATGCTTTGAAAGCTCTCAATAAACACTTATATATAACTTTTAAGCGAGGGGTGGTTTGGAATTCTAGGGACATGATTAGAGAAGATACACATAGATAATTCTTGAACGTAAAATGAAAACGCATAAAACATATTATTTTATTGTTAAAGAGAAACTAAGTTCAGGAAACTATCCGTTCCAGTTCCAAGGGCTTTAGTGGAGTGCAAGTGTTGTTTTCTACATCCCGGTAAGTTATAATCTTGACACTTTTCTGAAGATATTTATCCCTTATCTGTGTTGTGTAAATGTACGGAAACTGTCATCTTTGTGATTTTAAATTGAAATAAAGATTTCCATTCAACAAGGGGGAGGGACTTTTGTGCAGTCCCTCTTGGGGCACATGTACCAAATTTAGAGATATCTATCAGATTATATTATGCATTAGATGATATTTAAGTAATAGAAGAAGATTGCATTAACTAACTTATGCATGTCATTTATTTCAATTCGTAGTTTTTTCGATTTTTAATCAACTTTGTTTTTAATTCACAAGTTTTGGACCTAAGTTTATTCACAAAATCAAAAGATTAGTTTAGTTTAGTTAGGGTAGAGTCGCCGAATTCGGACCACTTGGACAATTTTAGATGTACAATGATGGAGAAATAATTTTAACGAAAAACAAGTAGTAGAATTTTTTTGCAATTTATTTACCTTCAAACCAGTGTAATCAACTCTTTATGAAATACACTTTAAATTAAGAAAAAAAGCAGGTTAAAAAAGGTACCATCGGTCCAATTAAGGGAACCGGTTGCCTAGATTGAACCACCAATTTCTTTAAGCATAAGTAAAGTAAAAATATTTATTTGATCCTTGAATTCACATCAGCATACAATGCATGAACTCATGTACGACATTTTATGCCCCGCATCACTTCCTCTTCTCCCGCTTTTTCCTCGCAAATGATATGTATCCTACGTTTCTATACTTTTTGATCCAAAACTTGACTGCTTTAGAGTCCTTTTTTTCTGGGTTTGACTTCTTCCAGTTCCAACTTATGAGGACTTCTAGCGGTAATAAACTACTTTCTAAGCTATTCCTGTAGTTTACGATAATAACCCCATCGATTTAAATGGTTCAATGCAGGCAACACTTTGCGGTTCAATCTAGGCAACCTTTGGACACCAAATAAAAAAATTTCGCTAATCTTAATTTTAAACTTTTTACATAAAATGAGTATAGTAAATTGTAGATAAATAAATTTCCTATATAAAGGTTATAATAACATATTTTCGTACTTAATTTAGGGGACTTTTTAAAGGGCTTTTTGTCTTTTGTTAAAATAATTTATTGCTGATGTCTAAATCCAAACACTTGTTCTCCAACTGTAACCACGTAACTCTTTCGCTTAAAAATGGCATCATACAACCCTTTTATATAACATAATTTGCCTATTTTGAGGCCCAAATATTTAATAAAATTGAAGCTATGATACTGGTCCAAATTCGTCGTCTCTCCCCTATATATTAAAGTCCCGTTTTGAAGCAACACGAGAGCTATTTGGGGGCGGAAATCGTAAGCCTCGACACCTGAGCTGGCACAACTCTCTGCAAGCTTCTGCACCACCCCAGCAGGAGGACATTTGGCCACTACGCATGATTTAACGTGCAACAGGCTCCATACAATCGATTTTTGAACTTGGAATCCTCCGGCCTCGAAGCTAAGACCTTACCACTAGGCCACCGCGGCCTCACAAAGTTACGAGATAAAATATGAAGTTGGAATCCATTAAACAGAGCACTAACTTTTCATGCATTTGCATCTGTATAGCATTATTTTCATAATATTTATAATATGCTTTCTATGGATAATACGCGAAATAATTATCTTTTTGTTTGGAGTCTTTTATGTTTCAAGAGTTTAAATTTTAAAGAAATGAACTATATTGTTATTTACATAAACCCTTTTTATGATCCATTGAAATTCCTACCATATGTTTTTTTCAATTTTTGAAGATAAGGTTCCTTTATATATTTTGTTAGATCACTTCACTCGTATTACCTTCTTAGCTCTTATATTTAGTTATTTTTCTAATAATTACGCAACAAAGTTTCATTAACTTTTTACAATAACAGAAATGAATACTTACTCTTCTTTCTTAGGAAGTACTCTCAAAGATTTGATTAATTGCATTATTCTGTACTGCGTGATTCTGAGATCGTTTTCAAACACGTCGTTTTCCATTGATGGCATGTTTGTCTGAAATTAGGAAACTAGATGATTTTCTCTAAAAACTTCCTTTTAATACTAAATTTCGTTATTTATCAGTTTTTGATTGATTACCGATCGATGCTTAATTTAAAAATTAAGCTTTCATCAAAAACACTTTGCGTATATTCTTAAGCAAATTCGCTAAATACTTTTTGTTCAAAAGGGGTTTGTGTGACATAAAAATTCTGATATTTTAATACAGCAAACCCTCGATTTATTGGACTCAATAAGAAAAAGGGCGTCCGTGAAATCGGGTCCACTAAATAGTTAATTGTGTCATGAATTATATTTAATACAGGATTGAAATTGTGTTGTATAATATTATTATGAATTATTTAATCTGCATACATATTAGTAACAAAAATCTCCTTACCACTGTATTTTAAAAGGGTGACAAAATACCAAGTTTTGGTTTCTTTTCGGTTCGATGTTTCTTAATCAGCAAACATTTTCTGCATTTATCAAATTCTCTCTATTAAATGCAAAGTCCGTTAAATCGAGGATTTACTGCATTAAAAACCCAAAATAATGCAAAATAAATCTCTGATGTCTAAGCAAGATTGCAATATTCTATACAGTTGGGTGTATTTTTCTAAAACCAAAGAGTTGGAATATAATCTTCATAACAAGAGTTCGAAACACCCAGGATAATTGATAATTCTATACAGAATCGCTGAATTTATTATTAAGAAACTTCTTATATAAAGATATGTAGTAAATTGCTTTATATGGAAAGTATGTTATATAAAATTATTCTGTCTTAATTCCAGCTATCGTGACTTGATCTTAGTTTTGAAAAAAATTAAGGAGAAATATTTGAAACATTTACTACTTTTCAAACACAGTTTAATTTCTTTTTTACTCGCAGTTCGATATCTCGAACTAAATAGCATCAATTCTGCCAAGTGTAAGCATATTTTCATCCATCTCAAAAATTAAAAATTTAATTTTAAATAATCTGTCATAAATAGGTTTGTTTTGGAGAACAACCATAAGATTGTGTTTTATATGCAAATTTTAGCTCAGCGTGAAGATTTTGCAGAGAGACCATTAACGAAGGCAATCAATTAAAAGACACATCTACATTCCTGTCAGCTGAATAAAAATTAAAATTTGCATTCTTCTTTTAAAAACGGTATCTGTATTAGAAAGTATGCAGAAGTTGCAATATCAAAAAAATATTTTTTAAATATATGTAAACATTAAATTTATGATTTTTGTTACACGATTTGTTTCATAGAAAGTAAATCCTTTGAGCGAAAGATTCAAGAAGTTAATAAGATTTATTAGGTTAGCATAATATGTAAAAATAGATTGATTAATTATTTAGGTGTACATTACTCCAAGAAATTTAAAATAAAGTCAGAATTAATTCAATATTCGAGAATAGTCAAATGCCTCGCCTTCTTTTGCAAATATCTCGGGTTTTTCCCAGATAGAATTTTTTTGATTTTGGAATACTAATGCAAATGACTAATTTACATTTCGTAAATATTTATCAAAGCAATCATCCGCATTATGTTTTTTGTTTGTTTATTCTAAAATATTGGCTTGTAGCTAATGCAACAAAAGTTGAAATGCATCATTTCATTTTGAATCATAAGCCAACAACTAAATTTTTTAAAACTTTTCTGAAATTGTTATTATTCATAAAACGAAACGCATGCTATTTTTGCATGCATTTATCACTCTTTGTCAAACAGCTTGTTAAAATAATCAGAATTATATTTCGTGTTTCTAATTCTTTCATTATGTTAACTGAAATTAATAACAAAAATTTTATTATCCAGAGGCTACGTAGGGATTTCGTCAATTTGTTTATAAAGTCTGCTAACAAAAAATGAGATTATATTTATTTCTCTTTTGTTAAGGAATAAGTGCCTTTCTTGTTCAGTAAATCGAAAGTAAGCTTGTTTCTTTAAAATATTTTATTCATAGTACGATGAAATTTATTCTTAACATAAACGTAATAATTCTTGCTGATAAATTTAGTGAAAATTTCACCACTTGGCTAAACATTCAAAAATATGATTAGCATGATAACCAGATGTAGATATTGTGTTTTTTTGTCTAAAAAGATGGTCAATAATATAGATATTTATAATATTATAATTAATTCTTATAGATGATGTTAGTTCAGGCATTGAAATTTATATAAAAGTCAACTGCCAACTGAAAAAGCAGAGGCAAAGAGTATAACGAAATATTACATTAAGTCATCAACAATGTATAATGCAGTTCTAATTGGAAAATATATGCGAGTGCCCTAGTTATTTTTTTTTAAAAAAAGACGGTGCTGTGTTCTTCCTTTCTACTTTTTTATTAATACATTAATTCCATTATCATAAATTATTAATATTTAATAATTTATAGTAATAGAAAAGAAAACATTAAACATTTATATTAGATGATATGGCGCCTCCAAGTATGTTATGTCTTGTTTTTATATACTTATTTCAACTTCTGAGCAATGTAATAACCAAACATTTAACTGCTTGCAGACTTGAAGTTTTTAAAAAATTTCATTTGGTAGTTCATTTATGTTTTAAAATCATATCACTAACAAGCTTTGTCACTATTCACTTCGCTCGCTGAACTAGTATGATATGTAAATATGCAGCGTAATACTGAACATTTACATTTCCAAATATTTAGTATTATCTGATAATGAATGTGTAAATCAACAGATTCCGCATGATCAATAAAAACGCATTTAGTAATGTGAAATTTTATATTTTCGTTATTATTATTGTGTAATAATAAAAATGTAAATAAATTAAATCCACGTAATCAATAAAAATGCATTTAACATTTTAAATCAGAAAGACCTCTAAACTTACACAGTTGTCATTTCTCATAGTGAGGTTATTTTTATCCCCTTGTTGGCGAACTTGAGCAATAGTTTTGAGTGAAAGCGCGAGTTGGGGGGGGGGGGCATCTCTTGAAAGCATAATTTTATGATAAAGTTACATCTACTTTCTGTATATTTGTGTTCTTTCACTTCTCTGTCAAATTTAATAATATTTGAAAATATTAGTAACTTTTGGGATTAAAGAGTCTTTTGTCTGATAAATCTGGAAATTTAGATGATTATTCAGAAGTTGAATGGCACAATACTTTGTCTCTGATACATTAAATATTTGTTCTTTGTTTCTATAAGCGCATACATTTTTCCGAACCAATTTAAACAATGCTATTCAACATGTTATTTATTTCCTTAATTAAACAAGATAATTTCTGTTTGTTAAAATCTGGAGAAATAAATGTAGGGAAATGTCAATTGAAGAAATACGCATTCACTACAAGAGCAAGTAATAAAAGACAGAATGAAAAATGCTAGTCAGGCGTTCTTAAAACGATTCGTTATTTAAAAAAAATTCTCTCTTCAGATCTTATCATGAGAATTTACCATATATTTGGAATTCTAATGGAGTGTTGGTACCATTTGATTTTGTTCTTTGATGTTTATTTGCTAAATCCATGGTTATTTGATTATGTTTTATGATTTTTCGTTAAAAAAATTTTAATGTTATTTATTTTCTTTATTAGAAATAATATTTAACTAAAAAAGAACGATCTCCTTAACATTATCTGAAGGATGTAATCAAACTTCCTCACCATTTTAAAACAACTTGTTGTTCACCCTTGGCGAATTCAGATATAACGAAGCCTCGCATATACATTTGTACATACTATCAAAATTTTTCTTTCAGCTTGGGTTGAAAGAGAAGGGGTCACGAAGCATCATAACAAACTCTATTATGCAGATTTTTTCTTAAATGTTGCCAATTTTGTATATATGTGACATATATCTAATCATTTTGGAAATTATCTGAAAAATGACTTAAAATCGATTATGACACCATTTGACAAGGTGTAGCTTGATGCTTGCTGTACATCACATGTACGAGCATAATGTAAATACAGTTTTAAAGAGATACCTTTATGTAAAAATCATCTAAATTGCTTTCATCTGTTATCCAGTCTGGGAAGCCAACGTTTACTTTCATCGCACGTAACTGAAAATATACGCATATACATACATATATAGTCTGAATTTTGCATATAAAATGAAAGTACAAATTGATAATTTTCAAATACAAATTGTTGCATTAAGCTTTTTTTTCTTCTTTTCTATCTTACTATATTTTTTATTTTTCTCTATCTACAAATACAGTTATAAAATTACGCGATTTCAGAATTTCGTTGTAAACCTTGTGCGTAATTTTTATATATGAATGCTAATCATAGATCATAAAAGATGCTCATTAATATTCTGGGCCAAAATGCCAATCCTAAGAAACCGATGCTTACACTTTAGGTCTTTGAAGTTTATAGGCGAAATAGGGTTAAAAAGTTTACTTCTCATAAAAGCATTAATTATTATTTAAATCTATAAACGACTGTTAGGAGATGATGGAATGATTTATTCTACTACTAAGTAAAAGATGGATATTCCTATGGTTGCCGGAAGAGAGTGAGTTGATTTTAATACAACTTTTTTGTGTACTTTATGGTAGTTAATTGAATTTAATTAAGTAGAGCAGTTTTTTAATTATGGCTACAACAGCAGATATCCTTACATTTTTTTTTTATAAAATAAGTGCATGAGGTTCATTTTTGAATTTCAAGGTAAATGAAGGTCGGAAATAATTTAATAAAAATATCGAAAGGTCAAAAATGATTTAAAAATAATTTATAGACTCGCAGGTTTAAAAATAACACGAGGATTTGCTCTTTTATCTTCATCGAAAAATGCAGTATAAAGGAATTATAAAATATTTTTCGGAGTATAATATTGAATTTAACAATTACCTACCTTTTCAAGTGCTGCTTTTTTTGTTGTTCGATCCATCCAGTTGTTATTGAGGAGCTGCTTTTCAAATTCAAAACTTAAATCCAGTACTAATTTTCTGACCTGCAGAATGCAAAATTGTCAGAAGTTTCAAGCAAAAGACATTTAAAATTCAGCATTAGATTAAAATCAGTTTTTTGCAGCCCTTGTTTGATATTTCAAAATAATTTGATTTCTAGATATGTGGTGTTGAGGGCCAAAGAAGATCAACCTACGATTTTCATTAAACTGAGATAGACATCAGATTTTACAAATATTGAATATCTGAAAATGAACCATGTGACAAGTGTCGTTATTTTGGACAAGGTAGCTAAAATTATTTTGATCTACTCTTGTTTTGAAAAAAAAAACGTGTCTTCCATTTCCACATGATACCCAACTCAGCTCAGCGGAAATTCTGGGTCTGTACACTCTGTTTCTCAACGCTTTACGTGTTGTTCAATACGAAATAGGTTAAGCAGTGACTCTGCAGGGAACGTCTCCTTGGAGAGCGCTGATTACAAAAGGAAAGCGTAAAGACATACATGAAAAAGTTCCAAAAACTTATTTTTAAAAATAAAAAGTAGGAAAAAGATACATTCTTTTGATGTAAAAATAAAACGTCTTCCGTAAAAAAAGGGGTAAATGCATATAACAAGACTCAAAAGTGTTTTGGCATTAATTATTTGAAAATCTAAATTTTTAAAAAATCGAAGGAGACTGAATTAAATGTGATGTGAAAAGTTGGATCACAAATACTGAAAGGTTAACAACCGCCAAAATAGAGTAATATGGATTCGAATTCAAAATGTAACTACTGTTTGCTCCGTATAAGTTTATTTTGTGATGAGTAATAAGTATATATACAGAATATGCATCTATTTAGTTTGTTAAAGCGTGTAGCTATATATGAAAAAGTGGTGTCTACACACAGGAAAGTGAGTATGCGCTACCAGGGGTGGCGCCAGAGGGGGGACCGGGGATGCTGGGCCCTCCGGTCGGTGAAAAATTTTGTATCTCGTCTGAGAAAATTTTTGTTCGGGGTATTCAACTCTAGTTGATAAATAATAATCTGGAGAAAATTTGAGATCAATTTCATTACACTCGTCCCCCCGTACAGCAGGTCGTGCTCCCTGTCGGGGAGACAGTGTCCCCCTGTAAGGTCCCCACCGTCGGGCAAATTCTAGCGCCATTCCTGTGCTCTACACAATGAGAGCACTCGCAGCGCCTCTAGCGGCGAAATGCGGAATTTAGCTATCCTATCTCGATAACATTTAGGGGTATGGGGAAAAAAGACAGTTATAAAGTTGTGCAAGATCAACATAAATCGAAATTAAAAATTTGTGGAATTCCGTCTATACTGGTGTTGATTTCGTTACAGTAAACTAAGCAACAACGCGAATCGCACAAACTAACATTCACACTTTTAGCTTTCAATGTAGACTATTCATACACATGCAATGTCGTTCTCTAATGGCTTCACTGTGTAGTGCATATTCACTTTGGCATTTGTAGTGTAGATGCCACATTTATAGTTGTAGCTAAATACGTTCACAAATTAAATAGCTGCACAGGCATTCACGGTAGTGCATTTGGCCCGAAAAGTAATGTCCAAAGCAAACTTTTTTTGTATCGAGACGAATTTTTAATATATTTAAAGACATGCCTGCTGAATCAATAAAAGCTTGTTTAGCTATGAAAGCTAAAAATGAAACTACGTTCTAGGGCCTTTAGATTTGCTACACTCAGTTGTCATTCGCCTAAACTATGTTTGCAGTTACGTCACTTCATATGGTTATTAAAATGTAGAAGTCCCTCCAAATGTCTGCTGATTCTTTTGGGCGGCGACAACCAAACATGACAGTCGCGGCATAAGGCACAGCCAACCAATGTTTTGCCAGGAGCTTATGCACAATATTTATACATTAAAAATTTGTTCTTTCGGTTGTAACCGTTAGGACAAATCGCGCGTTTCCTTCATATTTTCTTCTTTCGGGTGAAATTTTAAAAAAATTTAGAGACTGTGCTCCTTCTTAGAAAATATCGATTTTTATACTTTAGCAAAGAATTTTCAAGGTTCATTTTAATTCTAAGCTTTAGTGGTATTTTTTTACCTACTAAGATAAGCTACTACACTCGACTTCAAATACTTACTCTTAAAATGCTCTTAAATCCTTAAAAAATCTGTTTAGAATTTACTTTAAAATATTTTTATCATACGTGATGAAAAGATTAGAAAACAATAAAAAAACTGCTTGATAGAAATTCAAAGCTGATAAACCGGACGTAGAGATCCCTTTCGAAGATTCATAGATCAAATTAACATTCTGAGTAAAGCAAGGCAATCAGCGTTAATACATAAATATCTTAAATCAAAAAGCAAAAAGAAAAAAGTAAAAAAAAAAAATAAAAAAATCGAACCTCATTTCTGTCTTGAAGGGAAAAATATTCCTTTACGTACAAAAATCCGGCCATCATTCCAAATGCAGAATTGATACGAGTGACGCATGTTTTCCATCTGTCAGAGATCTGCAAGGTAAATCCATTGTCGCGATAAAATTCATGAAGAGCAATAGTGAAATTTTCAGGCAAATGATTTATTAAAGTCAGCAAGACTCTAAATCCTAGGTAGGTGGAAATCTGCCTTAAAGAAAATAATCCATTTATTTGCAAAACTGTACAAATATGAATAACACAAAAAAACCAGTTTAATAAACATCTATAAAAATTAGAAAATATTCAGAAAGAATGATAGCAATTTTTAAGGAGTTAAGAGTTTATGTAGACAGGAATATTCAATTTTTGTACAAGATATGATGATGAGTCAGACTTAATGATATTCAAGTTTAGTCTAAAATTTAGCAGCGGAAAGTACAGGAAGGAGTTAAAAAGGAAAGTACCGGATTCTCTGCCGAGTTCTATAATGATCATTTATTGCTTAGATATGGTAGTATTACACACTAGTCGATTTTTATTTTGGTTCCAAATTCAGCAGTTTAATTCCAGCGCTGCTTACTGGTCAGTTCGTGTCATTTATTGGCTGTTCGGATAGTAATAATTAATCCATTAAAATATGTCTAAGTTATAGTCAGTTGCTAAGTTCGAATGCGACCAAATTTAGCTATCATGTAAGTGAAATGCGTATTGAAATATGCACATAATAAACAACATAAAACTGTTGGAAATTCAAAGACTGAAGCAAGTTTGTGAACATTCTATTAGAACAACACCTATCTTTATAAAATATTGGATATTTTAATATGAAATTTATTGTAATGTATATCTAAATGAGAAATAAATGTACGTTAACTCTTACCTAGAGTTCTTTTCATTTCCAATATAATGGGAAATTTTGCCTGCGAATTTTAAATCTCGTACAATAATTATATCTTCTTTGGTGATTTCGTATCCTTTGCCAAGGGCAGACAAGCTGGAATTGCTGAATTCTTGGATGTAACGCAGCCAATCAATCTAAAGACATGAGTATTCCAATAAAATCTGTTACACATGTTAAATAAAATAAATTTTCAGCTTCGCATTTCACTAAATAATTATTTATCGAAAATCTTTTTGATGATACCTGTGGAATCTTTTTCTTTAAATCTTTAATGGAGATTTTATTATACCACTGATTATTAGACTCCAACTTCTCAGGAGGTGTCATCATCTGTAAGAGTTTTACAGAATTACATACAAACAATCAATGCATAATTTAAATTGCAATAAAGATAATTCTTACGGACAAAAACATAATGGCGACGATTTGCTCAATACACAGTGTACGAATCTGGGAACATAGTTGGGTACAGTTAAATATCTCCATTAAGCATGTCGAAAAATAAAATTTTTTTCAAGAAAGGTGATACATGAATTTAAATTGTTCCCAGATTATCATGCTGATTCTGGCCTTTTACTAATGTGCAATCTCTGTTTTAAAACAATGTTTTATCAGAACACCTGAAGCTAGGTACTACAGATGGTCATGATGCTACTCATATTTCGTTGCAAAACTACGGCAAAATATGTATATTTTTATTGATACTGTCATGAATATGCCAAAAGAAGATTTATTCGAAGTATTGAAAAATGATAGTAAGAGCTCAAGGTTGTCTTTCTTTAAAGCTAAAAATACGCTTCCAACGTGCCTTAAGAATAACTTCATCCGTTTTCATCACTTTGAAGTACTGATAGATGAGATAAATGATCTTATTCTTTCCTTATTATTACACTCAATATCAGAGGGGAATATGACTTTGTAAGGATATAACATTTACAATTAATATAATTTAACAAAGGATATTAAAAATTAAAAAGTAATTGGAAATTAATTAAAACTTTTGTATTAGACAGAATGGCGCATATGCAGCAACTTCCAATAAAATACAAATACAGATAATAGAATACAAAAAAGAAAAAAATACAGAAGAAACAGAAGTAAACAATAGCGATAACAATACCCTTTTTGCGCGCCCAAAGCAGTAGCATCCAGTAATTGCATCAACAATATTGTCCTACAATTAACCAACAAATCACTATAGAATTAAACAACAAAAAAATCGCGCTATAATAATTAAAATAATTAAAACACATAAAAGAAAAAAATTAGAATATAAAAGAAAAACAACTAAAACTCGAATGGCGAACTTTTTCGAAGACCACTCGCCATCGGAGTTCCAATATGGATAAATTTTCTGTCAAGGGTATGACTATATAGTCAAAATTTATACCCCCCCGTGGCCTGAATTTATCCATTAACTGAAATAAAGGAAATAATCTCTTTAGAAAAAAAAACTTAATAAAGTCCTTTAAAACAAATCCAATAGAGAGACTAGAGAACGCAAATATTTACCCTCGGCCGATATAGAAGCAAGAATGACGCATCGATAAACATATATTTTTTTCTTTTTCTAAAGTGATTATTTCCTTTATTTCAGTTAATGAATAAATTCAGGCCACAGGGAGTATAATTTTTGACTATGTACCCTTGATAGAAAATTTATCCATATTAGAACTCCGAAGGTGAGTGGTCTTCGAAAAAGTTCGCTATTCGAGTTCTCTTCATTTCTTCCATTTTAATTGTTTTTCTTTTATATTCTAATTGTTTTCTTTTATGTGTTTTAATTATTTTAATTATTAGAGCACGATTTTTTGTTGTTTAATTCTATAGCAATTTGTTGGTTAATTGTAGGACAATATTGTTGATGCAATCACTGGATGCGTCTGCGTTGAGAGCGCAAAAAGGTGTATTGTTATCGCTATTGTTTACTTCTTCTGTATTTTTTCTTTTTTTTGTATTCTGTTATTTGTAAGGATATGATTTTAAAATAATACAAAGTCGTCTATTTGCAGAACTAGTGGATAAGTGTACTAAATATTCGCCTTGGGCTGTGAGTTTTACAAGAATCCTGTTTGTTCAGTTATTGTGGCGAAGAAGTACTCAGATAATTCTGCGATTTCAAGAAAAATATTTACGCTTTTAAAAAAACTTTTTGTTTTTCTGTTTCAAAGTAGCTACTTATCTTTATCAAACTCTTCAATGGTCAGCACCATTTCCTTTACGAGCTCTGTACCATTTCCTGTACGAGCTCTGTACCATTTGCTCTTTTAGCACAATTCTGACGCATTCGCAAAATCACACAATGTACAAGAATTCATTTCCAAAATTTGGAGTGATTTCATTGAGAAATACTAATTGCGGAAGTTAAGAGATGTCTGTTGAAATTCATCTGCATTTTCTTAACTAAGCAATTGCTTAAAAATTCTTAAAGTTTGTAAATGAAGAGGTCAGTATTTGAAGTTGATTTTTTTAAAAGTGTCTATTATTTGTTTAATATTCCGTAAATTATTTGAAATAGGATTTTATCTGTTTTAGTTAATTGTATATTTGTTACTATGAAAGTTTTATTTTGTATTCTTGTTTACTATTAATATTTTTAGATTATGTCTCGCAGATATGGATGCATACAATCATTTAGTTACATACTGGAATTTATAGGTATATATTTTGTTAAGGGAAAAAAGACATTTTCTCAATATAGGAAAGACATTATTTGGAATAGCCTTGGCTGGAATGAAATATTAAAAAAGTTTAGTAAATATAACTACAACAAAAGTTATGATGTATTATATGAATTTTCTTTACAAAATATTTGGTCAAATGACATTCATTGAAGTTTATTGACAGTTAAATTACAGTTTGAAGTTTACTACCAGTTGCGCACAACACCCATACTAGCCCATTGCTATTAGGTAAAATAGGGGAAAAAATTTATATAATTTTGAAACTTTGGTCAAATACTTCTTTGACCTCAAGGATATCAGAAAAGTTTCCATCTCTCAGAGGGGAGCTTCCGCCCCTAGGGGGAAAAACTGAAGTGAAGTGGAGTGTTAGGTCAGTTTTTCCTAGATTTCTTCAACCCTACACATTTAATGTTAGAAATGGTATAGATGAACGTTGTAGAGAATAAAATTCTGCGTGGAATGAGTATCAACACTACATTTTGTTGCAGTAGTACGATTACAAACTCTTATCAAATTTGCGATGATTTTTCAATTTTTAAAAAAAAATTATTATTCTTACAAAAGACGACACATACAATGAAATATTCTATCTAAATAAAGTTTGTATATATAAGTATTCACTTTTGTAAGCACATACATATGTCAGAGCACTAATACCAGAGTGCTAGTCTGGTGTGGAAATTAGGAGAGAGCGTACAACTAGTCCATTGCAACTTTGAAAAAAACAACCGAAAAACAACAATTAGGGGAAAAATTTATAAAGTTTTGAAACTTTGTTCAAATATTCTTCTGACATCAAGGAAACGGAAACCGTAAAGTTTCCATCCCTGAAGGAGGAACCTCCAACCCCCCTCGAACTTGCAAAACCATCAAAGCACAAAATGATTATACCCATCTTATAAAACAATAATTAACATTGCTTATTTTTTAACTGGAATAAATTATTTTCATAGATATTCTAATTATATGTAGCCTCTTGCTGGCCATGTTTTATAATATCTTTGATACAGTTCCAGAGCGACCAGTTGGTAACACTGACAACCTTTACTTCGTTCTTGATGGAGGCTCTCTTATTCATCGTGTAGTATGGCCAAAGCAAGAGCCTTTCGGTGATGTTTACACCACATATATGTCTTATATCAAGAGGCATTACGGCGATGAAGTAACAGCTGTTTTTGACGGATATACCGAAAGCAGTGTTAACACAAAGGTTATTGAACACCAAAGGCGAAGGGTGAAGCGTACCTCAAGAGAAATAATTTTTAATGAAAGCACAGTTCTCCTTGACCCTCAGAGACAATTTCTAAGCAATCTTGCAAATAAGGAGCGTTTCATTTCGCAAACTCGCTAGCCACTAGGAGAACGTAGGCATATGCACGTTTGTAGCAACAGATGATGCTAATGTACATATTGTGAAGACCACTATAGAGACATATGAGAAGATTAAGAAACGAGTTTTTGTAATTGGCCAAGATGTTGATATTCTTACTCCAGACTATACAGACATTCTCATGTTGAAAGAGGGTAAGGGCAAAGTCAAAGATAGATTCTATAGCTCTAAAGATCTGCAGAATTCTAATCTTGTGATCGAATGCAAAAAAATCCATTCTCTTCTTTCATGTGATTAGTGGTTGTGGCACAACTTCAGGGTTGTATAGAAAGGGAAAACTACAAGCAGTGCAATTGCTCATCTTATTCAAGCTACTTTCCTTTTTCT